>CM077481.1:3294041-3414041 GCA_039654755.1 Calcarius lapponicus
CAATGTTATGTGTGTAATATGCAGCACTTCCTTCTTTATGGCTTTCAGACTTATGTGCTGTTTCCTGATTTTGGAAGTATCCACTCATTTCTAATGCATTGTCTCAGCAAGTTTCAGTCGTCTGGGTTATTTCAGGACCACACACTTACTGACAATTTTACCCACTCGGGTAGGTGGCATACTTCATGCTCCTTGGCATTTTGATGCTGTTGTCTGTGGTTAGATTGTATATTCTTCACATATTCCCTTCTAAAACTGAATTATCAAAACCTCAAAGTTTCAGAAGCTACCACAGACTTCAGGACATTGGCAGAAATGCACCTCCTGAGACACAGAGCCCAGACTTGCTTTTTGCAGGCAACACTGAAAACTCAACCATTTTATCTTTGTTTTGCTTCTGTGGCCACATTACGAAGTCAGTTCCTGAGCCTGCCTTCTCCTGTTCTTAGAAAATAATTTAAAACCTTGGCTTATTTGCTTTCCAGCCATTATACACGTATTTTCCTCTTCTACTGGCATGTCTCTTTCTCTCTAAGTAGCCTGTCTAGCTTTCTAATGTTTACCCTCTCAAAATGTTTATTTGCTGCAGTCATATTCTGTCATCTTTCATTTTGCCAGGCTAAAAGCACCCATCTGCTTTCATCTACAGTAGTTTGATGGATTCTCCATTCTCTGGGTCTCTCTAACAGTCCCTCTTTGTGCTTTCTCCCATTGATTTTGTTCCCATAATTATTCCTGGTATTTCTTACCAAGCACAGGAGTACATCATACAAACGACATTTCTTCTTCCCTGTATCCCCAAATCCTACAACTATCCAAATTAAACAATATTATAATAATAATTGCTGAAAAATAGCTGCACCCAAGATGATTATCTTCATCCCTATCAGTCTTTATTCTAAAAGCAAGATTCTTAGTATCCTTCTTGGAGAGAATAGTATGGCAATTCAGTCTGTTAAATTAATTTGGTTTCAATTTCTTCTGTCCTCAAGACCATGCAGTTATTCTTGTATGATATTTTCATTTTTCTCTATAATGATAGAGCTTCTCATAATAAGATAAACTAGCACATTTAATTTCAAATGTAAAGCCTCGATTTACAAAACTTTCTATTGTTTTCCTGTTTGTGGGGAAATCAAGTTTTACTGCGGTATCTTTAGTAGCACTGAACTGTGGAAACAGCTCAGTTAGCTAGTGGAAAGAAATTAGTTGTTAAAGGAAAATTGTGATTTTATATGTTGAAAACTGGCATTTTGAGCATATGGAATTGCTGTTTCCACACACATGTGTTTAATCCACAATTTACAGTAAATTGTCTTAAATCAAGAGGTTCTTAACTCTCAGTGTCTTGAATAGAAGCTGGAAGAAAAACCATCTCCTTTACTTTTTCCCTCCTTTTTAAAATAAATAAGTATTTTCTCTTTCACGTACACATACACACACAACCACTCTCTTAGCTATTCATTACATCCTTAGAAGAGAACTAAAGTTAAACTATCCTCTGAGGATAACAAAATGCAAAATTAATTCTGGACTGAATGAAGTGCATATGGCCATGGAGAATTATTTGTGAGCTATTCCAGTGAAATGTGCATATCTAATTTGATTCCAGTTGTGTTTCATGAAGAAATAAAGTCTTTAGTGTCACATCCCTATTGCAATTTTTTCACCAAAGCTTAAGTGTCAATCAGCACCAAAATTTTCACATTGAACTCTCCATTTCCCTTCTTTGTCTTCTATTTCCCCCTCATACTTTCAAACTCCATGCACAAGAATAAGTCAAGAGCAAGTTTTTCTGGTTGAGGTAGTGTTTGCAAGGCAAAAAACCCCCCAAAACAATATCACTTGTTGTGCTATGTTTAGGGGGTTCAGCATGATTATGCCATTCTGGATACCCATGTTTCTATTTTCAGGCCCTCTTAAGATCACAGGGATGGGATTTATGACATGTTTCAGAATAATACTTCTTTATAAGCTGGAAATATGATAATATTTGACACTGTCCTACATGACATATTTGTTGTTTCTCAAAAGGAGAGGAATAGATTTGAAGACTGGACTATTGGGTGGATAAGGAATTGACTGGATGGTCAAACTCAAGGATTTGTGGTCAGTGGATCAATGTTATAGTGGAGACACCTCACGGGTGAGAACTGGGACTGATGCTGCTTGAGGCTTTTGTCATCAAAAAGGACAGCAGGGTCCAAGGACACTGAGCTCTGTGGCGAGGTGAAACAGTGGAGGGAAGGGATGCAATCCAGAGGAACCTGGACTGGAGAGGAGGGACTGTCTGAATCTCATGGAGCTCAACAAGGCCAAGCGTCAAGTCCTGCACTTGGGCTGGAGCAACCCCAAGCACAAGTGAAGGCTGAGCAGAGAATGGTCTGAGAGCAGCTCTGGGGAGAAGGACTTGGGAGTTGGTGAGAAGCTCAATATGACCCAGACAAGTGCGCTGGCAGCCCAGGAAGCCCCAGCTGTGTCCTGGGCTGCATCCAAAGCACCATGGGCAGCAGGTCAAGGGAGGGCTCTCTCCCGCTCTGCTCCTCTCTGGTGAGACTCCTCCTGCAGAGCAGCATCCTGCTCTCTGGTTCCCAACATAAATAGGATGTAGCCTGTTGGAGTGAGTACAGAGGAGGCAGAATGATCAGGATCCATTCTTTCCACTGTCTCTGAGTAACTCTGATGGTTGAAACACAATACACTGTGTCCATCTTTTCAAATCCACCTGGACTATTGCTTAATCTAAGTGTCCACAGGAGGATCTTTAAGTTGTCACTTTTCCCCCAGTCTCCTGAGAAACATTAAAGATAATTTAGCTATAGGAGATGTAAGTCAACTTTTTCTGAGGTCAGAGGACATGTCAGAAAATCTGGAACACACTGGAATTTTTTTTTCTGCAAAATCAAAAGGGAATTTTTGGTCAGTTTTCCAGAATTTGAATTAAAAGGTAGAAATTATTTCAGTAGAAATTATCACTTACTAACAGACTAGTCTCAATAATGATGGATCCTCTAAACAGTAAACAGCCACTGTAGAAACCAAACCTTCCTTATATTTTCTGTAAAACAATCTTTGGTTGTATTTTGTCCTCTTCAAAAGATTTTTTTTTCCACACAATTAAATTGCAGAACTCTATAATGGCAGAAAACTCTGCAAAAATTGGTTGGTATTCAACACCAGAAATTTGAGAAAAAATACTAGGAAAGGAATAAGGCTTGGTTATGGTGACATGTTCTAGAAGGGAAGCATTATGATTTCCTGAGTTTGGATAGAAAAAAGTAGTTTAAGAGGAAAATATATAATTCACAATTTTGTTACTTTCTGGAGCTATAACATTTTATCTGAGGCTGCAAGTCTTTTTTCCTCCTCTAAGCAATCTACAGTTCAGATGCGGATGGAGCCAACTTCAGTCAGATATTTATTCTTTGACTATTTGCTAAAAAACCTAACCAGAATGAATTGAATGTCAGAATAAGTCTCATGACTACCTTTTCCTAATATCAACTGTAGAATAAACACTATTTTTATTCAGGTAATTATAACCTGTCTAAAGTCACTTCCTCCACCACTTTGTGGCTCACTCATTTTTTCCGGAAATACTTTTCAGGAGAGGTATTATTGACAGGGTATATTGTTACATATGTAAATGGATAAGAAGCAACAGCCTAGCAAATGGCTCCTCTTATTAAGAGGAAATTGAACTGCAAGGTTTTTTTCATCTTTAAAATTAACTTTAGAAGAGACTGTCATGCGTTGATCATTTCTCACTCGTGGCAAACAAGGCTGTAATATATCATAAGTGAAAAAATAACCCAATAATGCAGCACAGCAGCAAGACAATCAAACAAAAGGGGTTCATTTCATCTGCACTAGTTCTGTGTATCTAAGATAAGAATCTTGCATTCTTGTGTAATCAGCAGACAAAAACAAGGATTTTGGGGACACTGTTTTAGAAATCTATTTTATGAGGGTGTGATTCTCATACAAAAATGCTCAGAATATAGAGGCAGCTTGGGAAGCAGATGTCAGTGCTGCAATAGTTACATTTACTTACATAACCCCCAGTGCAGAGGTTTTGGTAAGTGCTTCTCTGTGTTCTGAGGTGTGTGTGACACCATTGCCCCTCAGCTTCCTCTTACTGCCTTCAGGCACTTATGGTTGCTCCAGAGTAAAGATGTAACATGGAGCCACTTGGCTCATTTCAGACCAAAATCAAATTATTCTTTAATAATTTTCAGTACCTATCACTTTCACAGCTTCAGACTCCTGGACATGAAGTTGGGTGAAGAGTTTGAGGACAAGTCATGAGGAGGGAGGCACATGTACAACAGCCTGCACATGGCTGAATGATGGAAACAAGCAGGAGGAGACTGGACACTGCAAATAGGAAAGGGAGGGAGGGAGGGAGGGAGGGAGGGAGGGAGGGAGGGAGGAAGGAAGGAAGGAAGGAAGGAAGGAAGGAAGGAAGGAAGGAAGGAAGGAAGGAAGGAAGGAAGGAAGGAAGGAAGGAAGGAAGGAAGGAAGGAAGGAAGGAAGGAAGGAAGGAAGGAAGGAAGGAAGGAAGGAAGGAAGGAAGGAAGGAAGGAAGGAAGGAAGGAAGGAAGGAAGGAAGGAAGGAAGGAAGGAAGGAAGGAAGGAAGGAAGGAAGGAAGGAAGGAAGGAAGGAAGGAAGGAAGGAAGGAAGGAAGGAAGGAAGGAAGGAAGGAAGGAAGGAAGGAAGGATGGTTGTTTCATTCCAAGGCTTTCAGAAACTATTCTCATTCTAATACATCTTTGAGCAACTAAAAAGTTACTAGACCATTTTTATCAGTTTAACTATATAAATGGCCACATGCTTGCTGCATGCTCAAATAAGGACAGCATTTAACAAATAATTCCAATAATTGATTAACATTTATCTAAATATAACAAACTTGAGGTTGATCCATACTTGCTTTCATCCCCCTGGGTCCATTTGGCAATTTAGCCTGCATCTATCAGTGAATTTATTCTGGAATGCCCTAAGATCTCTCTTTGGCTATTTATTCAAAATTCAAATGGCCTTAATTCAGTGTAACTTTGGAAGTGAATAGAAAAAGCAAAGTATGACCACTTTAATTCTCAGTCAGAGATCCACATGACAGTTTAATGAGATTGAAATAATCTACTTTAATAATTAATTTGGAATAATTCTGCAAGTGTCTCACCTCTGTATAGACAAATCCCTCACAGCTCCACAATACTACAACTCGGAAAAAGTAAGGACACAAGTTCAGTCTATATGAAAAAGTACGGAAATTAACTCAAACACTGCCTGTGTCTGATCACATATTGATCACTTAAGAACATATATAAAGAAAAGAGAGGAAGGGAACACACAGGTACCTCTTTTTGAGGAGCAGTGGTACACTGCCTGATGCGTCTTTGTGGATCATGCACAGTCCTGTGGTAGAAGGCCCCAGGGATTATCTGGAGTGCTTTGGGGACCTTAAATGGTTTTGGCACCTTCTAACACATTACAGCTGCCTCTCAAACAATGCAATTGAGCCAGTTAAGCCCCACCAGAAGTGACAAAAACCTTTGGGCCTATATGGGAATGCCCTGAGACTTTCCCCTGGAAGCCACTTACTGAAAATATATGAATCAATGTCCTGAAAGTGAAGATAGATTGATATTTATTTTTTTAAATAACTAATGTTCCATATCTTTGAGCAGTGTCTTCTTCTTATAGGTCCACATTTTGAGGGTAGGCTGCTAGGCTTATTATCTCTGAATGACTTCTCACATTTTTAGTGAGTCAGGATGCTTTTATATGCTATTTCTCAAATGGTATGAATAGTCTTGAAATTCTCATGTCCCTCTTTGCACTGGTAAGCAGATACTTATTCATATATCATTTAATTCTAATCATGACCTCATTTATCCTTGTTTTGTATGAGCTGTTAAGATCCTCCAATATCCCCCAACTACTGTAACTCAATCTCAAGTTTTGGAATAGCATTTGTACTATTACCTGAAAAAAGAGTAAAGGGTGGATTTGTCCACGCTAAGCTCAATTTGGCAATTTTATCCAACAACCTGCTAGGTCACCATGAGCCAGAGATGCTGCTACTTACAAGTTAACACTTCAACTTACGTGCTCAAAATTAACATCCCTTCTGCAGCCAGAAAAAAAAAAAAAAAAAGAGGGAAAAAAAAAGGAAACTAGTTATCTTCTTTTGTCCTTCTAGGGCTGTAATGAGAACAAATGGAAGTGACCTTACATTGCGGGACACTCCTTTTAGTGTTTTAATACAAATTTCATTACACTGAAAGTCTTGCAAGGTATTCATTAGAACGTTCATAAAGTCTTTGTGGAGGGCTTAATAGCTAAAACAAGCTATTGAAATTAGCCAATCATTTTATAATTGAACTCCCTATGAATCTTTTACTGCAGTAAGGTGAAGTAAGTTGCCTCAGGTACTGGATGTATGTTTTAGTACTTGGTGGTGTGCAAAATAAATGAAACTGATAAAAGTGATGCGTAAGACTTGACAACTATGTTTTGGTGTGTTTCTTATAGCTTTCAGCATTTGAGTTGAATCCATATTGAATTCTAGACTGTATTTTTTTCATTCTTCATAGAGATTTTCATTGTGTCTTCTCCCGTATATTACACAACTAAATTAACTTGTTTGTACCATGGAAAATATGTTAGCTCTTTTTTGTACTCTTGTCCTTAAGATGTAGGTTTCCTTCTGCTAGATCAGAAAAAAGGTTATTTACCCTGGAATAGTAATATTCATATTAGCACCAACCTTTAAGATGGTTCTGTAATGAATAGGCTATTGCAGAGGGTGCTATGCAAACACATATATACAAAAAACAGAATGTCTTTCTTATAGAGTTTATAACTAAATCTAATAAAAAAAATCAGTTCCTGCAAAACTGTGTGACTGAATACCTTTACTTCACTCCTTTGATCCTTAAAAGTAAATTCACGCTAAGTTGTGTTTTGTTATGTGCACTGAGATAATTATGTATCTCAGAGAAGTGATCAAGATGTATTTTATATTCACCACTAAATAGTTCTGACTCCACACTTTCTATAAAGTAAAACTTCTTTACAGAAATTTTATTTCTTTGGGAAAATATGCCCAGTGAGTGAAATGCAGCAGCCTTGTAGGCACTGATCTCTGATTGTGTTCTAAAGAAGAAGCATTAAATCACTGATCTGCTGAGATATGTCTACCTTAGCAAGCAGGAAGATCAACAGGAGCTGAGCTGTGGTGCTGCTGAGGATCTGGTGTCCATAATGTCCATGGCTTTTCCATCTCAGATCAGCTCTGCTATGGTTCTGTGGGCTAAATGTCCACTTGTGGTTGGGTTACTCTGGGTGTGCTCTAGAAGCACATTTTAGAGTGTGGTTCCATCTGTGGACAATCTAGTTTGTATATTCCACAATTTGAACCAAAGCGTAGCCAGTGAGGAAGAACAGCAAATGTATTTGAGAAAGGCACTCCTGATCCAAATTCAAACAAGCAAATAAACAAACTCTTGTGCCCTAAAGTAAATACATACTTTAATAAGAATGGGAATTCAGTTAATCTTATCTTATCCAGAAAAAAGGGGATATTTTTTGATCGCAAAGCACTCTATTTTGTGATATTAGTGGTCTCTTCTAGGCCTTTGTTTACAAAGACTACTCTTTTGATAGGTCCTTAAAATGCCAATACTGTTATATATGGGTTTTCATATACATTTTGACTTGTTTTAATAACTTTGGATTTGTGTATATACATGCACATGTGTTTCTGTGTGGTCACATAATGGGCAGAACATATAAATGTGCACAAGTATCTACATACAGATACAAATCTCTATATAAATAAAGAAAAAAAATACTATTAAATACAAAGAAAATAGAATTCCCTGTAAGTATAATGAAGACTAAAGGAAAGGGAAGCTCCAGAGATTGCAAAATGGTTCTAGCAGACCATGTTTTGTGTATTTTGCCAGAAGGAGAATCACAGGTGACATTTGTCTGGTTGTGGGATTTGCACCCAAGACTGTTGATGGCCCTGTGAAAAGAGAAGAGGTTCCTCTCCTGGCATGTGTCATCCTACTGCAGCATAGAGGGCACCCTAGAATTTCTTAGAGAGCCTGGAGGCTATCACAATGTCATCAGCTTCTCATTTACTCAGTGGCAGAAGGAAGTTGTGATGTGCCCATCTACAAAGCAGAGAAAGATGCACTGACTTTTCAAGGGATACAAAATAATGATACCATGCTACTTCCTAGCAAAAATCACCTTCCACTCAATACTCGGCAAATATTTAACGTCTCATTAGAAGACATTTGGGGAAGGACATTCTTATCCAAACATGTACGCACATGCTTGGCAGCTTTGACTGAAGTTTCTGTGAATCCAGCCAGTGGATGCCTTGGCCTAGTTAATTAGTCATGCCTTCTCAAGTGTGTTGTCAGTCCTTGGCAATCTAAAAGTCTGGACATAGGCTAAGGCACTGCACAGTGGGAAGGAGGGCTGAAAAAAAAGGATCTTCCATCACAGGTGAAATGATAATTAGTCAGACGTGTATTTCAAGTGGCACCAGCATCAGAGCAGATTGTGTATGGTACCCTGTAATTTTCTTTATACTTTTAATTATCTTTTAATTATTAACAGTTCTTGTCCACTCCAAACGCATTTGGCTACCACCAGCTTCTTTTCTCTCTTTTCTTTTCCATTTTTCCCCTCCTTTTTCTAATCTAGCCCCAGTTCCAACTGCTAACGCATCAATGTCAGAAACTGCAGTCAAGCACAGCCTGTCCCCAAATCCCAACCTCTATAAACACGATGGCTCATTAATAACTTAAAAAGGATGATGACACTGATACTATTTATAGGGTCCTGCCAGCCAGGACTGCCAAAGTTAAGGAAATTAACATGGAAAAATTGTCAACTGCAAAACATTAGTGTTTATCAACAGATCAATCAAACTTCAACTACTGTAAATTGTGCTTTTAGCTAAATAAAATGTATCCCCAATGACAATTTATTGAATGCCTTATTTTGTTACTCTTGTGCCCTTGTATCGGTTTCAATGAGAGACAGAGGAAGGGAAAAGAGGGAGACGCAAACTCCTCCGCTCCCCTTTCCCCGTTCACTCTGCGACTCCCCTGACACCTGCCAAACCTCCCACAACTGCTGAGCTCTCAAAAGTTACAGCTACATGTTTCACAATGAGTGGCAAATCAGAACTGCTGAACAAAATTCTCATGAAGTCAATTAAGTGTTAATTAGCTTTGACTGAGGGCACACGAGTCTCCAGCAAGCTGAATAAATGTCAAGGTGACGAGGCTGTGTACTAAGTACTGGGTTTACATGCATGGAGAGCTTATGATTTAAGAGGTTATTTCTCTCCCTTCTTTCCTCATTGCCTTCTCTCTCTCTCTTTTATATCAGAATGAGACAGAATGCTGCAGCAAGAATGAATTTTTTCTTCACTTGTTCATAACCATATTTTCTTCAAATTGTTGGATAGGAAATTTGCTGCAAAATGTTGGATAGTTTTGCTGATACAACAGAGGATCCTTGGCACAAGAGATGGCTTTGGAGGGAAGTAACTGAAAGAGACCAGGGAGAAAAGAAAAAATAGAAAAATATAATGTTCAAAGCCAGCTCTGACCTTAATGTTTTGTTTGCTGCACCTTCATTCTAAATGGAATTATCAAATAGGTAATAATAACCCACAATAAAAATAACTAATACATAATTATATATGCACACACACATAGGTGACATAAATTATAATTAAAACACACTCTGCTCTGTCTCATAAAACACAAAATTAATTTTAAACAAACAAGCAAACAAACAAAACCCTTGACTGAAAACTGAACTCTGATCTGACAGAAGCTGGGCTAGGAGAAGTAAAAATTAAAGCAAAATATCTGCTCCCATGACATGAATACTAGGTGCAATATTATGATTTTTACTACCTTAAGCCTAGGTTGGGGTCTAGAGGCCTCAGCCAAGATCAGGGCCCCAGTCTGGTAGGTGCTATTAAAAAAGATTACAAATCCTTCCCATCAGGATTTTACAATCCATAGCTGTGATCTTGCAATTAACTTACAGTAGGTCGTTTCCAGCACGCAGCCCATGACATGACTGAGGTTTCAAACAGATGAGCGAGAGGAGAGGTGTGAGGAAGGAAACATTATTACCACATTTTACAGGTTCAGACGGAAAAATTAAGTGCCTTGCCCAGGGTCACACAATATATAACACTGATAATGAAAAAGCTGGGAATTCAGGCTTGACTTCAAGAGTCCAGGCTGCAGTTTGCATTGCAGCACTCTCCCCATTGGGAAGATTTCTACGGAGAGCTAATGATGTCCCTGTGTGGGTGGCAGACAAGGAATCCTCATCCATGACTAACATTTCCAAGGAGGTCTTAAAGCTGGACCAGTTAAAACCAACAGACCAGAAAATAAAGTTATAGGCATATTATGGAGGATACAAAGAGCAGACTATCAGATTTCTGTTTATTTCTGCTTTGTGAGACTAAAATGAGGAGGTGAGGAAATGAGATCTGCACCTAACTTGGATGCCCATTAGATATGCTGACTTAAACTCATCGGTTAAACTGAGGGCTTGGAGTTTGAGAACAATAATTCAAGTTCCTTCCCAAAACCCTTGTGTGTCTGCTGATATATCTAAGAAAATGATAAATCCCTTTCTGTAGGAAAGTTTGATTGCAACAGAGGTATCCTAGTTTCAGCCCAGAGCAAAATTATTTAAATGTCAGACCTGGGTCTGGGATAATTCTCTTGACCATGAACAGGTAAACTTTGGGATTTTTGAAGGAGATCCTTAAGTTGTCAGCTTTAAAAGATTTTTGAAACATTTAGATCTGTCTACTTCACATGGGAGTTCCCAGGGTAATGATATCATGAAGTACCTGGAGAGCTTCAGAGTTCAAGATCTCACAGGCTTTGAAAAAAAGCTTTTTCAAAGCTTGTGAGTCCTAGATCTCAGAAGCCTTGAAAATAATGGAGAGAGATTTCTACTGAACTTCCATGAGATATAGGCTAACTAGCAATGTCAGAAAATGAAATAAAAAAAGGATAGATCAACATTTCAGTGGCCTGTTGGTTTCTGTCTTGAGATTTGAAAGAATCATAGGATATATGAAAGAAGACAAAGCCAAAAAATCTCTCATTTAGTCTGGCAGACATAATAGACTGCCTAGAAGATGAAGTAGTTATTCATTGAATCTGCAAGCCAGCTCATTAGTAGCTAATCAACATGAAAACATTATTCATAAATGGATTACGGTACTTATTGGCACAGGGTATCACTAAGACCATAAATACCAAGGTGAATTAAAAAGTCTATGGGCATGAAGAGAAAAATCAGTGAAATATTATGAAACCAGGAGAGAATATTCTGCACCTGTTTTCATTGACCACATCTAGAGATATGTTACTGGGTGAGACAAACACATCTGCTACAAGCTGTTGGTCACAATACTTCTCTGCAGCTTTATTTCTTCTTTGTAGACTGATGTCCTGATGTCATCTAGACATAAGGAGTCTAGAAGAGTGCAATATTTGTTTTGTAAAATACTTACTTACAGTTTTTGGTCTTCAGTTTGAAAAGACCAATTGTTGTTGATGAATGCCAGTTTTATTGATTCTGATAGTAGATTTGATCAGCAAATAAGAATGAAGCCAAGTTGCTCACACAGTGCCTAATAAAGAAACTGAACGACTCCCAGGGATAAGTGAAAGCAGCCTCCATCACATGCTTCAGGTCAACAAATATTTCTTGATGCAACAGCCCTCTCAGAGTGGTGGGTTCTCAGAGATACCTTTTGTCTGCTCCAGAGGAGGCCTCCCTTTGGAACAAAGTGTTCTGCAAAGTAACGCGATCATTGAATCATAGAATGGCCTGGGTTGGGAGAGCATTAAAAGATCATCATGTTCCAGCCCCTGCCGTGGGCAAGGACACCTTCCCCTAGAGCAGGGGAATTCACAATTCCATCCAGCATGGACTCCAACACCTTCAGAGATGGGATGTCCACAACCTACCCATGCTAGTGCCTCACCAGCCTCAGAGTAGAGGCAGGTGTAGACTTACAACTCCACATCTACTTACTGATTAGACTTTGTCATGGCATCTTGTCTTGGAGTTGATTTTATTTGCTTGGATTTATTTTTACTTCTATTATCACAGTCACAAATGTCAATGAGGAAAAAGTGTTTTCTGGGCACCGCAGACATCCATTTTTATTCTTTCTCCACAGCTCTTCCCTTGTTTACACTGCCTTAAAAAACAACATGAAGCACCATAATAACTTTTTGCATTAGGAGTAGAGGAGTCTATATGGTATTCCTATCAGGATTATCATTAATAGAGCAAGTTGCCTATATCCTCTGGACTGTGCACTTGAATATACAAGAAATGCTTCTACAAAAGAGATCAACATTTAGATTTCAAAGTTTACTAGAGCCCTTTCTTCCTAAGATACATCTTTCTGGCAAGCATAGGAGCTCTCAAGTAGGTGTAAATTACATTTATGGCCATGACTGTAAGGTTCATTGACATGGTTAGAGCAGTATAAAGTAGTCTCAGTGAAAATGATAATCAGGCCCTGAGGCTTAGACAGATGGATGGACAAAACAATATCTGTGTAGTTTTATGCTACCTTTGCAAAAAGAAGTCACCAGTTTAAAACAAAAATAAAAATAAAAAGAATGTATTGCAAAATAAATTGATCTATTATGGAATAAATCCCAGAAACTGTGACACAAATGAAAAGTAGAAACAAACAAGAAAATGACTTAGTTCTCCCCCTGCATGTGGGTGACTGAATATAAATCTGATAAAAATCAGATAGAATAGCTGAGTCCCAGCTTTGACTCAAACAAGGCTCTCCTATACAGTCCTGGCTAAATCACTTTTCATACACGTCCTCAATCCTGAGCCTTGGTGTGCCCAGCTATAATATTGAGATGATGGCCTATATTTTTACTTTAAAACACTTTAACTCCATGCATAAAAAGTGCTATATGAAGCCTTTTGAATATTATAAGAACACTCATCTATTCATTCCTCCTATAAAATATATGCCTGAGCTGTTGGACTGATCTCACTTCTATATCAGAAATGTTAGAGAGGATTCTGCATCTCCCTATTTCACCTTGTAAATTAATATATGTGCATTCTCTTCAGTGTCTTCTGTTCCTAAATCACAACACATATAAGCCAGCTCCTTGCTTCTATTATGTGAGCTCTGAAATGAAGGAGCATAGTATTAATTCTTCTAACCCTGCCTCTGTTTGAAAAAAGTGCACTCAGCTCTATGCCCCTGACTACAGTTGGAGGCACTGTAAGCTACATACCCCATTTTGAAGCCATATTTTTCAATTAATACCTCAACATATACTTCAATAAGGGTTCATCTATCATTAGACTTCACATGCAGTTTTTTACTACTGAATCTAGCAACTTTAAGTGACATTTAATTATCTGGATAATACATCTCTACCTTCTAAATAGTACTTCTAAAGGTGAAGAAATGCAGTCTTGCTTTGAAATGTTAGTGGAAATACTAACGAAGAGTCACAACAATCACTGTCATTTGAAAATGAAACTCAGAACCCACTTGTAAAAAACAAAAAAAACAAGTTTAATATTTCTTTCACTTTATTTACGACAATGACTTTGCTTTATGAAGTTAAAATGTGTGGATTTTCATCTAATGAAAACACACTCACAGATGTGCTTCTATAACGTGGGGAAGGTACAAGAGCATTTTTCTAGTGATACATATGCTGATGCATAAAATTAATTTCCACAAGCAACATACAGGCCCTGTATTTGAAAGTGCCCACAACATTTCTTAAATACAACATTCTTATACTCAGTCACCAGTCAGCAAGCTGAGATGCACCGTTCTTAACAGAAAACTCATCTCTTGGTGGATCCTGGTGCATTAAGTTTGTGAAGACAGAATTATGCTGCAGTGCACTGAGGGGGAAAAAAAAAAGAAAGGAGAGCTCATTGGCACTAAGTATTTGTCAGCAGTCACAAAACTTTCCACTTGCTCTTTCCATAGCTGCACAAGATTTGGTTGATTGCTTCAGCCATTAATTTGATCCCAAGAACCGTCTTTGCTTGTTATTCCACATCCTTCCTGGCTGCTATTTACTGATGTCACTCGTACCAGTTGATGAAATTAGAATGTGATGAAGTCAGGAGTTTCTGATGGTGTAGAAAAATGTTGAACACTAGGAATTATTATGACAAACCTATTATACTTGCAATGATTTCTAAATTAGGACATTGGTGCAGGCCGAATTTTTTACTGTCCTTCAAGTTCTTGTCAGCCAACTGCTTTCTGTGGTACTGAAATGAGAATGCTGAAGATACACTGAACAACAGTCTGAAAAAAAGGCACTTAGCTTAAACATGTGTCACATTCTCTTTCTTCAAATCTACAGACAAGTATTTCCTTGTCCTAGAAATTTCCTTAAGGGCCAGGAATGATAACAATGTTTTTCCTCAGTTCATTACTGAATGCTCCGCTATCTTAACACTTACTGCTTGCAGACAAAGAAAACAAGCTTTGGAGTTAGATATTTCAATTGTTTCCTTCAGTATGCTTCCATACAAACTAGTTTGGCGGCCCAGTGTGTACTGAGGGCTGACAATTGTACACCTACCACCTAAACTGGCATGAAACAGCTTATCTACCCAGGTTCTGTGGTTATGTGCTGCATGCACCAGAAATTTCAGATTTCACAGTTTCCAGACCCCAACCTACAGCAGCTGGTGATGTAGGCAAGTGCCTCCTCCAGGGAATGATTACCTGGACTCTAAAGCAGGGTGGCAAATGGGTCCCTGCAGATCTCTGGGGTGGGAGACAGGATGAAGAGAATGGAAGGCAGAGAAATAGACAGGGAGTAGCAGAGACCTGATGCGTGCAGACCTGAGATGCCATGGAACAGAAATATGGCAAATTATGGCATCATGCAATTAGTGCAGCGGGGAGAAAGGCATATGTGAGCACTGCTGAGTGCTGTGGGAGCATTGCACCAGTGGTGCTTCCTAAGGATGTAATCTGATGTTACATTTCTTCCCATGACAATGCAAGTTAACAGACAGCTTTCCTGCTCTTTTTTATGATTGCTTATTTGCTCCTGTCTTTGCACAAAAGGTCAAGATGTGACAACAGGAAAAGCTGTGAAGCAAAAGAAAGAGAAAGAGAATTATAAAAAAATATGGCTTTCAACAATAATTTTCCTTTTCACTAGTTTGGTGTGCAGTAAATCTCTAAACCCACAGTGTAAACCCGCAATCTGTATATTGCCTCACAAATCTGAATATGGATATATATTAGCTCAGTTGGCCAGAGAGCAGTGCTAATAACTCCAAGGTTGTGGGTTTGATCCCTGTACAGGCCATTTACTTAAGAGGTGAACTCAATGGCCCTTTTGTGTCCTGTGTCCCTTCCAACTGAAAATATCCTGGGATTGCTGTGATCTGTGGTATTTTTATATTAATAAATGCATGTACACATCCATATGTATATA
Organism: Calcarius lapponicus; assembly: GCA_039654755.1. Classification (NCBI taxonomy): domain Eukaryota; kingdom Metazoa; phylum Chordata; class Aves; order Passeriformes; family Fringillidae; genus Calcarius; species Calcarius lapponicus. The sequence goes on from CM077481.1 coordinate 3,309,603, forward strand.
CCACAGCCTTGCATGTGTACTGCAGAGAGAGTGGATGCATCAAAGATACTTTTCTGCCAGAAAAAAATTGCTCAGAAACTCAAAATGCTTCTATTGTTTCCTTAGCCTTAGACCAGGGCTTGCTTCCAACCCATGTAAGAACAACTGCATCATGTAGAAATGCCTTAAGATTATTTTTTTGCATCAAATGGGTTGCACTTACAGTTCTGTAAATCTTATACTGGGACCTTATACTGTGCTGTTCAGTGTCAAGTTTGGATCTTTCCCTTAGCAGTTCCTCCAGTCCTCAATCCTTATATAAATTTGATGAGACTTGAGCAACACATTGAATAGTTTCTCTGTATTAAGGGATTAAAAACAAACAAACAAAAAAAAAAAAACCACAAACCAAAACAAACAAACAAAAAACCCAAACCAAAAAATCCACATAAAAACAAAGGAAAAAAAAAAAAACAACAACAACAATCAAAAGCCACAAAAGGTTTCAGTACCAATGTATAGATGAGGATTCATTATACATTATGTTTCTGCTCATGTCTGTTTCAGCTTATTTCTATGTTTTCAAAAGTTGTCACTTCATTACATTTCTTTAAAACACTTCAGTAAAATATGCTGGTTTTGAAAACAAGATCAGTAAAAGCTTAGATTTGAGGGGAGATTGATACATTTTCCTAAACCAGACCACATCACAGCACCAGAGAGTAGAAAAACACACAAGCACAGGTCAATCAGCACAATGAAAGAACTTATTTCTGGTGGAAGGCAGGAGTAGGAATCTTCTCAGCTGGACTGACTTCTGCAATAAGGATGACACTGGAGCTAAGACTCAGACCAGGTCCTCAACCCAACCTCCAATATAAGTACATTGCACCTTATATTCCTCTAATTGTGAAAATGTTCCTGCATATTCACTTTATAACTGCAGATCACTTTGTTATTATTTAAGATTGGAAAATTCTGTCTAAGCAGAGTGAGACTGGCTCTTTGGCAACAAGGACCAGTATACCAGAACAAACAAATGGCCCATTCTACCCAGTATCTGGTCTCTGGAGTCTGAAGTGGGAGGCATAAAATCCCCATATTGTAACTAATTATGCAGTAATATACCATGGGAGATTGTCCCCAGCTGCCTGTATTACTAACTCATCTGAAACCTGGATGAACAGGAAATCTCAAGAGGAAACTTTATTCTCTCTAGATTTCCAGTTTTAAGAAGTTTCACTGAAGTTCAAAGAAACAGAACAAAAAGACAGACTGCTTTTACTTTTGCTCCAAAAACCATCCAAAAAACAGTGAGGTTCTCTCCTTGTAAGCTCAAACAGTTAAGATTCTCACAAGATTCACTAGTGGGGTTTAGTTTTTAGAACAGATTTTATTTTTTCCTGCAGAATGTGCTGCAGTTATCAGCCACCCTCATAGTTTTCTTCTCTGTGAGCCACTCATTGCACTGAAACTTATTGAAAATTTTGTCAACAATCAGCTTTATAAAAGCTTTGCACATTGTCTGCCTAAAAGCTCTGTTTTGATGAGAAAATGACTATTAATGAGAACATGTTCTTTTCTGGCATCAGACTCAAAGAGACACAGGTCATAAATCTCTTTGATCTTCTTGCACAAAGCTAGAATCAAGGAAAGAAGCTAGTTCATTCTTTCCTCTCCCCCCTCCCCTTTTTTTAAGCTCCTGATTGAAACAATCCATTTAGTAATCAGTAATTTATCATGCTTGCTTCCTCCCACCCCTTTTCCCCTCTCCCTGTGCTTTTGTTTGGTTTTTATTCTTTATTTCAACATAACAGAAAATATTCCAGATTGTCCTCTCTGTATATTTCCCTTGTTTTAGCAGGAGTTGAAGGAGAAAATTTTTCAAGGGGGGTGGTGAGGAGATGAAGAGAGTATTGGGATGATTTCGGTTTGTGACATTTGGGTTGGGTTACTTTTGGTTTTTTCAGTTTTTTTTTTTTAATAAAGTATGTATTGAAAGTGGGGAAAAAGAGCACAAAAAAAAAAAGAAAATATAAAAATGAAATGTGAAGAAGAATCCTAATATTCTAGTTTGCTCAATGAACTGCTGCCTTTCATAGATGTGTCAATACTGCCATCTCTTGCCTTTTCAACAGCCTAGGCAGGAAAGTGTAGTTCAATGGAAATTGGAGAATGAACATTCACTCACATACACACATAAAAGAGCTAAGTTTTCCAAGAGAGGTGAGTGAATTTTCCCTGGTACATTTTGTCTTGTTTTAAGTGGAATTTTTTCTTAATTTTTCTCTTTTCTGTGTCTGTCTATCTTCATATGAATCTTAAACAATACAGCCATGGCAACTGAGACCTCAGCTAGTGATTTAAGATTGTAATGGGGGTTAACTCAAGCCATTCTGAAAAAGAGAAAGAATCCATATAATAATCAAATAGTGATGAAAATGAGCTTGCATGTCTTCCATACCTGAATGTTGTGATTGCAACATTCAGGTATGTAAATACACATGAAATGTACAGTTGCATATATGTTTTTAACAAACATCAACTGTAATATGAGTACTTTACCAGAAAGCCTTAAGGTAGATAAATTGCCTATTGAAATAATTTCCAGAAATTGCAGACATGCATTTTAATCTATGGCTGGTTATGACAGTGATCTGGTTTGATAGGTCATGAAGCATCATGTCGCATAAATGCAGTGGCCAATATTTTGGACCTTATGACTATGATCTATAGCAGAATTATTGTTCCATGGAGATAAACTCACAAGAACTGCATAGTCATTTGTCAGTGAGCAATGTTGTTTTCTAGGCCAGTGCAAACTACATTTCAAGCTTAAATGTCCAGCTCTTCAATTTTAATACCTTCACAAAAAGGTGCTATTTTATCTTTTTAATTGCAATGCAGTGGTAATAGTTATACCAGAAATATGTACTCCTCTGAAGTGAAAATCAATGAAAGTTTCATACTTAAAGTAAAAATTGATTTCTTAAGTTAGATGGGACAATTTGTGACTTTAAAAGCATATCACCATCTGCGTGATAAAAAGACAGATTGACACTTGAAATTTTTGTATTATTACAACCTATTGTTTAAGTCCCACACCTGTTTTTTGGTTATGCTGTTATAAGTCTTTTTCTGCTTACCAAAACAGGAGAAGTTGTTCTCCTGTACTGAGATGACAGGTTATTTTTAAGGTTTTTTTTCCTGAAGCTTAATATGTACCCCAGTCCAAGGTGGGAGTAAAAAAAGGCATATGATGATCTTGTAAAGCTGTGGGTCCTCTGTTACAGTCCTCTGGGTTTCTCACAGGTACACAAGTTTAAAGACCTCACGCTGTTCACCAATGATGCATTTGACTCATCCTGTATGTTATTATTATTTTTTCTTGTCATGGTTTGTTAATTTTTGTTATTTTACTTGAGCATATCACGATGTGTACACGTACACAGGTGTATGAAGTGAAATCAGGTGGTAATTAAGGGGCAAAAGCACTAAATTTGGCAGTTGTCTCCATTGAAAAGTAAATGCTTTATCAACAAACCACAGGTGTACAGCGCTAAAGCAGATAAAAACATATAGGACCTGATATGACAGCTCCCTGTTCAAAATACATTAATCACCCAAGGTAAATTTGTGCATCTGTTATACACTGTAGGTGTTTCACTTTCTTTGTTCCAGAGATATTAAAATAGATGAAAATCTTTTCCCTTTTCAATGTGGTTGGTCCAAGAAGCACACAAAGTGTTTTCCTATGTGATTTCTTGATCTGCCACGCCTGCTCTGCTTGCTCCTGCGTGGTCACACCACTCTCCTGCACGATGCACAAGTCTGGGGCAGACAACAGAGCTCTGCTGTGCTCCTCAGGGCCAAAGTCCACTGTGTCCAACCCAGGAAAAGTCTCAGTTTCATCAATGAGGTGTACAGTTCAATTAGTGTGATAGAAACTTTCCCATAATTATGTCTTTCAGTCAATGGATGCTGTTTCATTTACAGTCTATCAGTAATTTTGAACCCTCAGAGATTAATTAGAAGCAGATAATTTTCAGACAGGATCTCCAAAGTCAAATAATTCCCTCTGAAAATAAAGGTCTTCCGATCCTTGTTGATCAATTTGGGTGAGTGTTGGAGGATAACTGTATTATCAGCCATAGAAAACTGAGCTCATATATAAGAATAATGATATCAGCTCCTGATTTCATCTATTGTGAGAGGAACAACCTTGATTCTGCTGTCTCTGCTCAGCAGATCTTGGCAGCAGAAGAACACAGGTCACTATTAAGCCAGGTGGTGACATTTGTGCTTCCTGATCAATGGGGAGGGGGTGAATTACCCACTAGACTCATGGACCAAGTGAAGCCTTGTCCATCGGCTTAAAGCTCTTTATAGCTAAAAGTGTTTTTTGAAGGTTTTAGGCACAAGATAAATAGTCAAGGAAAGAATTTTCTGTACAGCTTATCATCAGCAACAGGGAATGCTTTATTTCCTTTCCCCAGCACTTTGACCTCATCTATTCTTTTTGGCTCCACTGGCTTAACCGTTTCACCTCCAGGAAGACATACATATAAAGAAGTCAAAAGCTCATGCTTACATATGGTCTTGCCCATCAGCAAAATGCTGCAGCTTCTTAAATACAACCAGGGTGTTTCCCACCTCCTGGTTCATCTTGCTTCAGAATTTGGAGCTATAACATGGTTTTTTTGAATACAGTATGTTTAACCCTTCTCATCTCCGCAAGATTTATTAATTTCCTGAGGGGTTTTTTCCCTTTCCTTCTCCACCCTTCAATATCATCTATTGATTTTATGCTACTAACAATCATGGCAATAATAATATCCTAAACTTACCCTATGTGCTTGCATGAATTTTATCACAAATACATACAAGCACTCTTGAAAATGTTTATGAAGGGAAATTCAGGTAAGATACACAGAACTTAGACCCAGTCTGGGGCCAGAAGTTTTGAAAAACTTCTTATTTGGTACAAAATATATCATCAGAGTCAGTAAAAATGTTTTCTTTTCATTAAGCAAATGTTGCTTCAGCCTCATATGTGCTTCTTTCCAATGTGGAATATCTAAAGCAGCTAAAATAGTTACAGGGGGAGATTAAAGCCGATGGAATGACCTTTTAAAACTCTGCACTGACTTGTGGATTTCCTCAGAGGTACATCTGCATCTTCTTAGAGGATTTAGAGGGCACTTAACCTGCAGAAGTGTTGGGAACAGGGAGCATCTCTTTGAGGTGATTCTTTCAACAGCTTTTAGTGTGGTGAATATCTCGACTACCAACATGGAATGCCATATCCCAGGCAGAAGCTATTCTTTGCATTTTCTGTGTGTGTCTGTGTAAGCATGTGCACTGTTATATGTTATGCATTCATAATCTCAGGATTACAATGAGAAAAATATCAGATAGTCATTAAAACAATTGAATATACATATATATATAAAAGAAGCCTTCATAACAAGTAACAAATTTAACTTTCTTCCCCACATTATTGTCTGACTGCAATATCAGTATTTTCTTTTCTTTTAAAGAAATGTAGATTCAATTCAAGTAATCAATTCACTAAAATTTTGCAATTAGGGATGCTTCTCTATAAAACTTGAAAAAGCATCTTTAGTCCTCCATTTTATCTTCTACCCATAAATTACTGCTGCATCTGATGCAGCATCAGTAACATATGTTATGAATTCCTTTTACAGGTAATTCATTCCTTTCTTTTCAATGTCTTTTTATAGTTTTTTTAGGAGTCATTAGACTCCTGGCTACCCACTTCAGAAGTTTCTTAACAATTCTTTTAAATTCTTTTAAAGTCAGATGTTTCAGAGCATATAATGACCAGATTACATTATTTTTTTCTCCTTTTTTCCTTTCCATCTCCTTCATGGGTATTGTTGTTTCATTGCTGAGTGTTCCAAAATCCCTTTACTCCCTGAACACTCACTTTCAATCACACTGGATGTGACAATGACTCCAGCATTTGCCACCATCACCCAAGCCAAATATGATATTACAGGATAGTGCTGAACATCCAAACCAGTACCAATGTGTAAATGCACAGGAGATTTATTGCTCTGGAGGATTTGTAAATAAGATTTCGAAAATGTAAAGAGAATTACTTTCTTCTAGTAAATTAGTTTCATTTCCAGTCAGATTTTGAAAGACTGCTGGGTTACGGCAGATGAGGGCTTTAGCAACATGGGCTACTTTTTACAGCATAGACTAGAAGAAAAAGTACTCTAGGAAGGAGATTATATTTTATATCTACTTAACACTGAAATTGGGAGGTTTGGGGTTTTTTTCCTGGGTGTCATGACAAGAAACAGGAGTTTTAACTAAATTGATAATTGATTTACATAAGGTCTGGTATTCACTTCCTTCCCTAAAGTATCAAGATTTAAAGCAAAGCTCTTCTCCATTAGAGAGGAGTCAGAGGGTTTTGTGTTACCAGCAGCAGAAAGAGCAAAGTGTCCTCATAAGTTCACCTGGGCCAGACCCACAGAAGCTCATGGGGTTTGCCACACTGGTGATTTCCAAATTAACATCCTCAGGTGAGATTTGGTATCTGTACCATCCAGGTTCAGCCATTTTTATCTTCCCACGTTTTTTGTCCTCTTTGGTTTTGCTGAATTATTTTTTGCCCCAGACCACATGTTCAGGTCCACTCCTCTGTGGCACGTAGGGTACAGGGGGCATTCTTGAAACCCCTTCTAGCACACACAAATGAGCCACCACTGTCTGCAATGTGCTTCTCTTTCACAGGAGTTCAGCGGTGTGGTTTTCTCCCATTCCTGTAGTTCATCCTCTGGCATATTAGTTTAGCACTCATTGTTTGTCATTCAACTTTGCTTTCTTCTTTGCCACAGCTCAAGAAATTCTTTCAGCTTGGTTTTCTTTTCCTTTTTTTTTTTTTTTTTGGCGGGAGAGGTTGCCTGTTTGGGCTTTTTGTCTTGTTTTTGTTTGGTTTGGGTTTTGTATGTTGTTGGTTGGTTGGTTAGTTGGTAGGTTGAGTTTTTAGTTGTTGCTTTTTGTTTATTTGTTTTGATTATTTTTTGTTGGTTTTGGTTTTGGTTTTGGTTTTGGTTTTGGTTTTGGTTTTGGTCTTGATCAAAGTGCTTGCTTTGGTTTTGGTTTGGCCAAAGCAAATGCTTTATTTATTTGCTTATGTATTGCTGCCACTTCTTTGGGATAGTGGCAGGATTTCTTTGTCTTTCACTGTTTTGTTTGACACAAGAAGTGGCTGAATGAATTCAAGTAAAATAAGAGCTTGTTCCACTTTAACATGTATGCAAGACATGACATTGACCCACACTGATCATTCATAGAAATTCATAAAAATTCTATTCTTCATTACCTTTGTTTTCAATTTCCTGTTGATTTAAGGGAACAGGAGGTAATAGTGGAATTCTCAAGAAACAGCTCTGCTCCTGAGACATTTTCAGACTAAAATTTCAGATTCAAGAGATTCTATTAGCTCAGGTAAAAGCTGAATAAACATCCATTGTATGTTTATCAATATTTATCTGAACCAGAAGCATATGAAAGCTAACTAACATCACTTAGCTAACCTTTATGACATATGAAATCAGCATCCTTTTCACAGGCTAGAGAAAGACATCACTAAAAACCTCTTGCTGCATTTAATTTTATTATTGAATAAAATATACAGAGTAATAGGGCACGAAAGAAAAGACATATTTATGTGAGAAGGAAATATATGCAGCAAGATTTCCAGAAGAATATTCAAGAAGATGTTATACATATAAGTAAACATAGGAACCAATAATTTGATATTTTTTTTCTTGTCCTTACCACAATAAAAAAGAAAATCCTGTTCAGGTCCCAAAAGAGCTGCTGTTTTGAAAACATGACAACCAACATGCTGCAATGAAGTGATCTTGGGCTAATAAATAGCAAATCCTACACTCAAACATCAGCTTTTGAAGTCACCAGCTGCCCACGAATATCAGCAAAATTACCTAACTGCTTTGCATTTATGCTTTGGGACAGTTTAGGACAAAAATAGTTTGGAGGCTATTTGCCTCCATTTTGATTTCTGCACATCATTTCTGTAGCTGCTACAATGAGGGAATCTGTGACAATAAATTCCTGCATCTTCATGCCAACAGAGGAGCTTCAACCAAATACAAACCTGAATCCCCTGTCCACATTTGCAGATTTTTAGAAGGTCATTTGGTAGGGAGTGAAGATGCCCTGTGGAAGAGAATCTGGAATCAGGGGTGAGTGCTCCAAAGAGAAAACCAGCAGGGTCTTCCTTTCTCCCAGTAGGTTGACCCCAAACTTGGTTGGATGTCAGGGGGAAAGAGGCCCTGTGGGTCTTGTGAAAGCTGTGGCAGGTTATAACACTCAAAGGGTGCCCATGGACTCCTAAAGAAGCAGGACAGCACGGATATATCTGCTCCTTCCTAAACACTCAGTGCATTTCATTTGGTCTGCTAATGAGAGAACGTGTGTTTTGTACAGGCTTGTTTTGCAAAGTGCTCCTTTGATTCAATTTCTATGTGTTCCTGAAAAGATTAATCATAAATTTTAAATGCCTGTGAGGCTGGAGTTATGGAAAGGAGCGTAATTGATGTTCCGGACAAAGTGAAATCTCAGGCCTGATGCATTTAACAGGAAATGTTTATTCTGTAAGCAGGGAACAATAATAAACTCTACATGTACCCTAGGTACCTTGAATATTTGTCCTGTTTTTTCCCACGTTAAAATCCTTAAATTACCTGAATTCAGTGTATGAAAACCCAGCATAGTATTTGTGTGAGTTTCTAGAAAAGTTAATTTAATCTAAAGGCATTAATAGATCTTTGTTTTAACTATTTCTCCATGGTGGGCTTGAGGAAGCCTTAGCAATTCATTGGTGAACCAATAATTGCCCACAGTTGTAAGAAAAATAACCAATAATTGCCAAAATTGTAAGAAAATAAAACAATGAAGAAGTTAATGTCCATGGACAAATTTCCCCAGCATGTAGCCAATAATTATAACATTACCAATAATTATAATATAATATTACGAGTATTACTTATCCTGAGTATCCTACCCACCATTTTGAGTGGAATGGGGCTCTGATCTGAGTGCAGGCAACTGGGAAGTCAGTTCTTCACTTCTGCTTCTGCCTGAAGATGTCTATGTAGAAAGAGGGTCACTCTGAGTTCATATTATCCTTTTTGTTGTTCCAACAGCTAACTCCCAAATCCACAGGTCCAAGGCTTGTGCACAGACATGTTGCTGCAGTCATTGCAAAGGGCCAGTGCTGACACAGGAATGTTCTGTTGATCTGAGTACAGCCTTCCTTTGGACAGAGGATATTTTTTTTCTCTGGCCAAGAGGGTTGGCAAGACACAGATTATGAAATTCTTTGAATATGAAGGACAAAACACCATATTTAAATGTCAGGAATAAGAAACACAAGAGCAAGTAGTCTTCCTCTCACTTTCCACTTTCTGTGTGCTCAACTTGCAAGTCATTTGGTCTGGCACCACAGCCCATTAAAATAAAAGAAACTAACATAATCTTAAAAAAAAAAAAAAATACCCCAAAGAATTGCTTTCTATTCTGTGTCATGTTTTAATTAAAGATAGCAGCACCACAATCTACGATATATCTGGAAATTATTAGAAACCTTTTCCAGAGGCAAAAAGGATCAATACCTCTTTGTCTCAGTGGCATTAAAACATCTCTGTGTTACTTCTTTCCTGCTGGCAAAAGGAGAAAGTGAAAAAGTCTAAGATGGGAATAATAGCAGCACTGAAGGGGAGAGCCATGCGCCAGGTCAAATGAGCATGCTTTTTCTTTTGTATCTATTTTTAAAAATAAGCAGAGTGGTTTGCATTATGTGATTCCATCCCTGCCGTAAGTTTTGCTCCCTTTGTGTCAGGGGCAGCAGGGAGCACGTGGAGCTACTGAGTCAAGACCCTGAAGAAGGGGAATGTGACTGAGGGTGAGATGAGGCTTTGGGAGTCAAGCTCTGGCTTCCCTCCCTGCCTCCATCATGGATCTGTGATCATCCCCATGAGTTCTGTGGTGCTGCTCCATTTCCTTGGGGCTGAGCAGGTGCATGTCTTAATGCCTTGCACAACGATGACTGGGTCCTCCAGAGAGGAGCTTTTTGTTGCCTGTTCTCATCTGCACAAACTGGATCTGGCTCTCACCTTGTCACTTTGTGAAGGACAGTCTGAAAGTGGTGGCACTCACAGCTGTTTGTGCCTCTCATGCCAGAGCTTGCATCCACCGTGTCTCACAACCCAAATGTGCCACACGTGGGGTTCTCCTGGTCCATCTTGTTTTCCCCACTTGTCAGTGAAGAGAAACAGGCCCCTGTTGGCTAACACTGTGAATAAACCATGAGCTAAAAGAGACTGATATTTTAATCCCTTAAATTACAGGAAGCCAGAGATGAGGAGCTCAGATGTCCATCCACATTATAGAAAATCTGGTGTTAGAGAGCAGGCCACAGTTTGTCTGTGTATAAACTGAGATAATGGGACAACAATTAATTATAACATACCTAATTGTCTTGTTGTCATCTTCTTTTTTATATGAGGGTGTTTTAGCCTGCCTGGGGAAGAGAAGCCACGTCAGCGCTCAGTCAAAGGGAAATGTTACCCCATGTTTTCTGCTGACCCTTTCCTTTTCTTTAAACCTCTTGTCTCTGTCTAGGCTGCAAGGCAAAAGGAGATGGGACTGAATTTGCTGCACTCCCTGGCATTTCTCACAACAAAATGTGTGTGTTTCTGAACAGAAAAGGAATCGAAAAAAAAAAAGGTTTCAAAAGCCATTAACTTCCGTACAGTCCCCACAAATTCATAAGTGAGTGGCTTTAGTATCACCAGATCATTCATTTCTTCACAGACTTTAAAAGTAAATAGTGCATTTTCTATGTCAAGGCTGGTGTCCTGTATAAAATGATTTGCCTCCCTTTGCATTTGTCCAACTCTCTTTCAACTGGAGTGTATATTTCCAAAAAAATCAAACCAGACCCCTAAATTCTTGGCTTCAAGACTACTCAAATGACACTACTGAACCGCTTCTATTATTAATTAATATTTCAATGAAAATTATAATCCCAAAATATTTTGGAAATATTTATCAGCAAAGAAATTCACCAAAGTAGCTGACCTTTCAGTCACAGAGTTAGTTACCCTTCCCTCTGAATCACTCCTGGGCCTCAGGGTTTCAAGAAATTTCTCCCTCAGCCCCATCTTCATCCAGAGAATTTCCCATCCCCTCTCATCTGTGGGGTATGATAGGATAATAGCAGCAATCCAGTCCTTATTGTCTGTATCTGCAGATGAAGAGTGCTGTATAAGTGTAAAGTGTTATTATTATTGTAAGGAAATAATAATACTAATAAAACAAAATGAATTGAAGTCTTGTCTTCAGATGGTTATTTTAGCAATCCAGAAATCTAAAGCCCATGAAATAGACAATTAAGAGGGGTTAGATACTTAATATCAGTCGTTGTGTTTGGGTAGAATTTTGCAATAACGCAGCTGCTATAATAACACGGATTTTTATTTCTCCTACCAGAAAGGAAGCGGTCGTGTTTTCGGAGAAGCCTGGAAGTCCTGCTGCAGAATGCAGAACTTTGTGTGCTTGCCTGTGAGCTCGAACGGCCTCTCCTCTCCTGTTCCAACAGCTCCATCTTTGGGAGAGAGGAGGGGAAGCGTTCCTTTCCTTTAGCTGGCTTTTCAAACAAAAGAAACCTTGGAAATCCTGTTTTGCCCTGGAATATCTTTTTTTCCTTCCCCTCTTTTCCCCATGCCTCTCCCCACATCGCTCTTGCTCAGCTGGGGAATTAAAAACCCCCAAACAATCCCCCCTCTCTCTCATTTCTGTCATAACTAAGGGCCAGAGACTCATTTAATTAGTCTCTCTTGTGTGGCTTACAGCCCTGTTCAAGGCAAACATTTACCCCTGGGTTTCACTGCTGCTGCTCAGCCACTGAATTTTCCTTTTTAATTTTTTTTGTCAGGAAAATGTGGTATCATGTTAATGGCTATTGGGGATCCTACGGCTAAATCATAATCATAATTGTCCACACTAATCATAATTGTCTTGCTGTTGCAGTGTGCATCCCTCCCCCCTGTCAGCTTGCAGTCTCATCCTGCTCCCTTGGACTGTGTGCTTACGTTGGGTATGTGCTCTCACAGGCAGGGCTGAAATTTCAGTCATTTTTGTCTGTTGAGTATCTGGGCTCAGGAGACAGGGACTTGAAGACCTTGCAGGAGGGGTCACTCCCTCTGTCTTCTCAAAATCCTCATCCCAGAAAGCTCCCATGAGGAAAACCACTTTTATGTATTTAGAAGGGCTCATTTTTCCCTTTTAAAGTGAGGCTAGCTGAGGAACATGAGCTAGAGATCCAGATTAAGAGCCTCTCTTATCCACAGGCTGCCTTTAATTGCCCAGTTACATTTGGGACTCTTTTTTCTTACCTCCTGAATCTTCCATGCCCTTCCTTGCAGTGGCCCACCTCCAGCAGAAGGGATTACATCTCTCCTTCACGTCTCATAAACCCGAGGGTTAGGACATATTCAGGACAACGGGGGCTGGAGGGTGGGAAGCTCATGCATTACACAGCCTCAGAAGATGTTTTCTCCATCCTAGAGGAAGTGTCTCATCACTAGACCAGTTTTCAAGAGGCAGTCAGTCATGAACATCTGTCTCTGTCCTGGCAGCAGTGTTGATGAAAAGGAGACTCCTGATAACACAGTTTTTTGTGGTGATATGGTCAGCGTGTGGCTGCCAACCAGATGAGGCTCTTCAAGTAACATAAATACTTTGAATGCCTTAAATTCTGATCAGGTAAATATATGCATTAAATACCAAAGTTATTTAGAGCTAGAGGCCTGCAAGAAAGTGCTGCAAACACTACAGTACAAGAGAAAAACATGACAGGGTTTGGTATGTTCATTAATTAATTGCTAGAAGGGAGTTGGGTAAAAGTACAGGTAAATATAGAACTTTTGAGCCCAGAGTGATTTTGTTTTTCCCCTAAAATCAAAGAGGAGAAGAGAAAGAAAAGGGAAATTTAACTCTCAGCAACTACACAAAGGCATGGATAGAGGTCACAGAGAGAGAGCCAGTGTAAATTCTTTAGGAACAAGACAGAGCCCACGTTAAAAACAAACTTTTTAAGAAGCCAGAAAAGTCATGGAAGCAGACAGAGTCCATAAAAACCTTGGAGCAAGACTAGAAAGAGTTCAGGCAGATGCATCAAGAGAGAAAATAAAATCTGAGCTTTAAGAGGCAAGATCATAAATGACATGAAAAGTTAGCAAAGAAATAAAGAAAAATAGGCACTGAGTAATTGAATACAGTCCCAGAAATCTGGCACTGACATTCCTTTGCTAGATTTTGGCTGCACAGTGCACATAGGGTGACATTAAACTGTGCCTCAACCAGGCCAGAGAATTTTCAACTAATTTAATGATGTAATTAATTAAATTTCACTGTTAAGAAAATATTTCTAGTGTTCTTAACCTAAGTAATTTGGATGTCCCCATTGTGATCTAACCTGAAATGACAAGTAAGTTTTTAAACCCAGATTCCCTAAAGGCCAAACTAGTGACTTCAGTGGTTTCTCGTGTAATGAAAATAATTTGTATACAGAGTTCAATTGACCACATGGGTTTTTGTTCAGAGATCCTGGCTTTAATGTCACTGGAACAGAAACACATGTTGTCCTATCCCCACAGCTCTGCTGCATCCTAAGCACTCCAGCATCTCCAAATTCATGCTGATAAAACCTCATTACTGTTCTGTAATGTACTTCTGATACACGTTCCCATTTTCACTCTCATCTGCAGTCCCCAGCATCGCCTGGGATTTGAAGAATAAGTGTAAAAACAGCTGTGTGGAAAGATGACGTTTCCTTACAGTATTTTAGACACAATTTAAAACTTAACAGAAATCTGCTGAGACAGCCTTTTCTTAAGAGAATTAATTGATAATACTAATTCACAGGTTTATCTTCTTTCATGGTATTGTACAAAGCAATAGCTTTTACTTCACCAACCCAAGGTTTCTTTCCCCCTCAACTGCTTGGATTGCAGTAAGATTTCAGCATCTGAAACCAGGAAATTTGGGCTGACTTCCAAATTTGAGCTGGGGAGTCAGGCTGACCAGTAAATCTTACCACCATAACACCACAACTACTCACATTATGTAATCCTGTCTTGTAAACAACTCCTGAACTCCTCAAGACCTACATCTAAACCCTTAAATATTACATGTTTACATATCAGAACATAGAGATATATATTCACATATTCATGGTTCATTGCACCTCTCCCTGGAAAGCTGCAGCACAAATCCATGGGTCTGACAAAAAAACCCCGAACTGAACAAAACAAAAGAACAAAAAACAACCTCCTTCAAACTTTGCTCTGGGTCAGCAGGAAGCCCTGCATGAGGGGCTTCAGGAAAGTCTGTTTTCTGTGCACCTCTGCTTCAGCCAATGGTGAGCTGAGCAGGTTTTGCTGCTGCTTGCACAGCCTCCTCCTCCCCTCGAGTATTTTTGGTCACCAATCCTCTCTTGGAAGCAGACAAGGATGTGTAATGCTCAGCACATAACCTAGAACATGACAGACACAGATTTGAGGTGACACTCCTCTGACGTTGCAAGAGGGAGAGATAGTTAAGCTTGCTCCTTAATATTATAAAAAGATGGGGAAAGAGTGAAGCATAGATGCTGCCTGCTCCTAGAGAGGAAAATTAGACATTTCTGGAACACTTAGGGATCTTCCTCAGCTATTGAGAGACTGAGCTAGGTTTGTCCTTTCTCACGGTAAAGGAATAAAACAGATGAAAGTCAAATTTTCGTCCAGTAACTTAATCTGATCACTACTCTGATCCATAGGAAACCCAAGAATCTTTCTCCAGTATTGGTTGCCCCTCCTTCTAGACATGGAGATAAAATTTAACCTGAAATTTCACTTGGCCCTAAAATAATGTCAGACTTCAGTTTCCTCTGCACATTAGTAAGCAAACCCAGTCTCATACATATTTGTAAAGAGCTTTACTACATAGGAATGAGTTTTGCTCTACAAATTTATAATTTCTTTTTTTCAGCTGAACCCTTTTCTTCTGAGTAAATTGTATTGCATAAGATTGAATTCCTATAAAGCACACGTTCCCTTCCCTTTCAGAGGCCTTTCTGGAACTGTAAATATAAAATATGTTTACCTGAATATTGTTTGCATCCATCATTTCCTCATTCTCCACAACATCCCTGAGAGAAAAGGAGAAAATACAAACTCTGATCTTGTCATGGGGCTGTCTTCATTTCAGCCACTGTTTTCCAGTGTCAATATGAGATATAGTTGACGGAGTGCTATCAAAGTGCTGCTTTGCTGAGAGGTTTAAGATTACCAAGAATGATGGTGTTTTAAGTTAGCTGTTAATTTTGAACTGTATCAGTCCAGAAGAGATCCTGTTAGTGGTTGTCATGCTACATCTGAAGGGAGGCAGCAGCTGGCTCAGGGGCAGAACTTAAAAAATTATTTTTAAACCCCTGAAACGAGTTTTATCTATTTATTTATTATTTACAACCATGGGATCATACAGTGAATGTGAGGAGCTCTTCAGTTTTCACCTATGCATTGTGCTGTGATGTGAACACCAGATGTGCTACCCTTGTTCAAATCACTCTGCTTTTTCCCTTTATCAATTTTCATCAGCACAGTTAGACCCTTGAATGATGGCCAGCACCCATAAATATTTATTTATAATCTATTTCTACCTTTAAGTATTATGATTAAATATAACAAATCTATTTGTAAATTAATAACTTCTTAAACCAAACAAAACAACAAGTAAAATCCTCTGAGGTAGAAAGAGTTTCCATTTGATTATACTTTCTGACTTATTTTTCAACAAAATGAATTTTTATCATACTTAACACATTCTCATGGAAATTAAATCCAGGTATTTGTGTCGCATAGTGGAAAAACATGTCCTCTTGTAGTATTTGAAATGACTCTTGAAATGGCTTGTCTTTCCCAGTCCTGTGTCTAAACAAGTTTCACATTAAAGGTGCTCTGCCTTTGCGTATGTCCCTGGTGTATTTTTGAAACACTCGTCAGTGGCACCCTTTTTACCTTCTAGAGATACAATTACCCCTGGACTTCCAGCTTAATGCCTCTAAAATGCTTCTTCGAAGAGGTGACTAAGAGTTTAAGAACATAAAATGCTGGGAAACTATCATCAGCAAAACAATTTGACCAGAGATGTGAGGGCCCCCTGATGTTCACATTACTGATTCAGATTGAGGAGAGGAAGGGGAAAAGAAAGATTCTAATTTTTGGATAAACTGTTTGGTTTTTGACTGCTATTCTCCTGGTAGATACTTGACTCTGGCTCAGGTTTAATGATCCAAGTCAAGGCAAGGACATGAACTGGTCTGCAGAGAAATCCAGTCCCGCCTTCTCTGCTTCCTGTTCTCTACTTGGCCCTGCCTTTCATGCCTTCGTTTGCTGCCCAGTGAAAGTTCAAATATGTTTACTTGTATACAGCTTATCGCTGGGAGCCTCAGCTGACAGTATAGAGAGCCTTCAGAGCTGCCTTAGGGTGGGGGATGAAACAAGGAGGAGAAAAGAGAGAAAAATTAACCCATTCCCCCAAGTCCAGGTAGAAAGCAAAATGATGAACTACCCTAACAAGCCTTCTCTTCAGGGCATCTTTGCAGGGCAGCAGGTGGTGGCAATGATTAAGTTGAAAATGATTTTAAAAAAGTGTTTTCTTCCTGTTTTCTTCTCAAAAGGAAGAGTACAATTATACTTCTCATTAAGACTTACTCAGATCTCCCCATTGGTAGTTACTGTTTATGTCACTGCTGGTGCTGGTTGGAGCATGCCTGATTAGGTGCAGGTGTTGCACACTAATTGGCCATTAAGTTTTGGTGTGTATATTCTTGATAACATTTTCTGGTTTTTAAAATTAGTATCATTCATTTTCTCCTAAGCTGTGTTTGTTTTACTATGAAACTGCAAACTAAAACTAAAGAGTGGATGGATCGCACAGGCAAAGATTCGTAGCTACTAGGTGAAACGCGAAGAGACAGAGGAAGAACAAAATTATTTAAACATCACAAAAAAAGGGTTTTGAGTTGAAACTGGACACTGGATTCTGAATCCCACAGTGCAAGGTGCATAAGAACACTCGGAGTGCCATGGTTATGGCAACGAGGCAGAAGCCTTGGGTAATTTGATAAAGGCCTACATGGTGAGTGAAAAGTGGGTACAGGAGGAAGGTCCTGAGCTTTGCAAGGCTTAGAGCTGACAAAGTTCTAACTTCCAGAATATTTTCTCATGCCAAGAGGTACTGTGGAGAGAAACAAACATGAGAAGGATGAGAGCTCTGAGGGAAACGAGGCAGGGACCATATCATGATTTACATGCTGGGCAGCATGGAAATGTAAAAGTGTCCTTCATTTTCCTAAAGAAAAAGATATAAGAGAGACGGGGATATTTAATATTATAGATATTAGGGCCACTGTTTCTGAATTTAGTGAGCTTAGTGGAAATAGACATCACCCAAAAATTTCAACAGGTTACTGAAGATAATTCAATAAGTAGGGTCTTAAAAAGATTGAATTTGAATTATTTCAGTGTTGCTACTCACTATAAAAATAGTCACTAAATTTCTACATTTGGCATTGCAATTAAGTGTCCAAATTTATTTGGGATAATCCCAGACATTTAGAAACAGAATCTGCATGGAAACAAAGGGCTCATGGTCAAGAAAATCACAATCTAGCCTGTTAGACCAGGAGATGTGAGTCGAAATCTCTCATATTTTATGATACAAAAAATATGCAGAAGAGAACTTACTCTCCTTTGCAGATCCTTGCTTTTGGTGTGGTGGATTCTACAACAACCCTAACCTTGTAGTTAAAGCAAATCTAAGCTGTATATAACTCATATCTGATTCTTTTCCCCCATTTTTCAAAATTTGTGTTTTGCATAAATTCCCCCAATTATGGAAAATAATATACTTTTCTTAATGTTACTCATGTACTTACAAGTTAAAATGAAGGCTTTTTTCATAGGAAAAAATTCATTATGAAGTACAGAATTACAGCCCTTGTAAGAATGGACATCTTGTAAAGTACAGTTTTTTAGCACTGACCTCTCTTCTACCTTCCTCTCATGCTTCCTTTTTCTAAGAACCAAGTTTAATCCTTTTTGACTGCTTTTTGTTTCTGTATTTTTTGTCTTATTACTCATCTCTTTCTCCTTTTGCATTTTCTTCACAGTATCTTTGACTGTTGCAAGAGAGATCATCAGAAATATAGTATAAATGTACAGATCCAACCAGTTCAGCACAAGTTGCTTTTATTCTCTCTTTTCACTGTCCTAACTTGAAGGAAAGTTTCTTCAATGTGTGCTCAGAACTGAATATTGCCTTAATAGCCAAGAAAAACTTGTGTTGCACAGAACTGTGAGTTACAGGGCCATGCTCTGTCACCAGTACTCTTAGTGCTACAGTGCTCACTGTCACCTGCTGTTTGAGAATATGGCTGTATAACACAGCTACTTCTTCAAGGTTCTGATTGATATTATGAGGAAAAATATCTGCAACCTGAAAGTTGTGGAACACAATGAGATTTGCAGCAGAGCCTGGAAAAGCAGCATCCCTCTTCTAGTGAGGTTCCTTTCAGTGTGAGGCTCATTAAGGCAGCTGGTCCCCCCAACTCCTCAGTTTCCCTGCTCAGAGAATTGGTGGTCGGTGCTGCAAAGATCTGTCAGTGGGTTATGTCATCTCTGTTCTTCTCCATACTGACTGTTCTTCTCCAAAATCTTAAGGAAGTCAGATGGGAAGAGGAGGGGCAGGCACTGATCTCTGCTCTGTGGTGACCAGGGACAGACAGGACCTGAGGGAGTGGCCCAAAGCCATGCCAGGGGAGGTTCAGGTTGGATATCAGGAAAGCTTCTTCATCCAGGGGGTGGCTGGGCACTCTCCAGGGAATGGACACAGCACCAAGCCTGACAGAGTTCCAGGAGCACTTTGACAATGCTATCAGGCACAAGGTGTGATTCTTGAGCTGTCCTGTGAAGCACCAGGAGCTGGACTCAATGATCCTGATGAGGCCCTTCCAACTCAGCAAAATCTGTATTTCTGTGATTTGTGGACTTCTCAGGTTGGAATAAACTGTGCCTAGGTGGTCTTGCCTATTTTTCTTTTTCCCCCCCTCCACACAAATGGCATTCTGTGTCTAAAATTCACTTACTGAAACACATTTAGATATTAATCTAACACGTTTCTCTGCTGTCTTGAAGTGGATCCAAGCTTCCTTTCCCTTTCTCTCAGACATTGCCTTGTCTGCTGTGGCATACTGTGAGCAAAGTATTATCTCTCCAATTTGATAGTGCTGCCCTCATTGTACCCTAGATGTCCATTGCAGGATCAGGGCCTGTATTAGTTTCTTTCTCAGTTTGTGTCTGTACACTTTTGCACAGCTTTGGGGAGCACTGTGGGGCCATTTGTGAAATGACAGTGCTTTCTGCCGGCGAGATCATTATAGGCAGAAGGCATTCCAATGTGCAAATTACAGTTCTGCTTATAGGGAATTTGTTCTGCTTAAAACAAAAGAGCTCTATGAAAGGAAGGTCTCGCCGCACTTTCATCTGATTTGGAGCTGCACAGCTAACTTCCATGCTGTGCAGAAATGCACAAGGAGGGTTAAGTCAGTTTTACAAGAGCATCAGTTGGGTGAAAATGCATTTGACCTTCACAGGGTTCTTGAGTCATTCTTCAGCTTGAGTGGCTGAGTGAAGAGTGTGTCATTCTGTCATATAAAAAAAAAAAAGAGAGAGAGAGAGAGAAAAAAAAATTTAAAAATCGATCCTGTCTACTCCTGAAAGCCTTAGATTTCATTGGTATCTAACTGACATAAATAATATTTGCTTGGGTTTTCATTGCTATTTTTATTTAAATGTTCTTGGGTATGCCAGCTAGCAGCAAGGTCCATTTTTATAGCACTGTGAATTCCCACAGTTCTGGTAAATATAATCAGATAAGGGGAAGTTGAACTTAAACCTTCTGTTGCAGTCAATAAAAGTAAACTTCATAACCCAAGACTATATCTCTATTTATAATTGCTAATTATAGAAATCTATTCAAGGACACTCTAAAAACAGGATTAGAAATCCATCTAATAAAACCCCCAAAAACATAAGAACATAGAGACAGAAAAAGGAGACAGACAGTGAGAACTAAGAAAGAAAAAGAAGCAGAATACAAAGCAACATATTTTTTTGAGCTTTTTACAAAACCAAATGTTCCTCAAATACATTCCCATTGTCCTTCAGTGTTTCATTATCTTCGTAGCAGGGATTTTATATTTATATAGAAGTTTGTTGACCAAGTGGATGTAGGTGCAATTGTACAGATGATGATTGGAAGCATTAATTCCTGCAAGGAGAAACATATAGGAAGAAAACTAGGTCTTCCCTTCATTTAAGGTTCAAATTAAAGAACCGATGTCTCTTTTAGCAGATTTGCTCTAGCTGTGAGAGTTATGAAGTTATGAAGAGAGTGCAGATTTGGCCAAATGATAGACGTTCAAAATAAATTCCTAATCCGATGTGAGATAAAATCCCTGAGAGAGCGGGGATGAGTTCAGGTGAGAAACTGAAAATTTGTATAATGAGTCACCCTCTGGATTAAATTGTAGATACTTTAGATAAATGCTTTAAGTCAGTCAAATGAATAACTCCCACTTCCTTCTTAAGTTTCTGCTTTATTTTACTTACTATCTATGTAAACATGGGCAAGGAAAAAATTTCACGTGTTCAGGCTGTGTCAGCTCCAGCACTGGGCATCAGCTTTTCACAATGAAAGAGGCGGTTCTTGTCTTTGCCCAAACTTCTGAAATATCAAGGTGTATGTTTGCTAGGGATGTGGCTTCACAGCAGAGCACAGGATAACAACAGTGCACCAGCAGGACCAGGGCAGTGACCACCTTTCTGTGCTGGGCATTGCATGAGGCTGCACCTTGAATCCTGGGTCTAGAGGGGCTGGAGGGTGTCCAGGGCAGGGAACGGAGCTGGGAAGGGGCTGGAGCCCCAGGAGAGGCTGAGGGAGCTGGGAAGGGGCTGAGCCTGGAGCAAAGGAGGCTCAGGGGGGCCCTTGTGGCTCTGCACAGCTCCTGACAGGAGGGGACAGCCGGGGGGGTTGGGCTGTGCTCCAGGGAACAGGGACAGGAGCAGAGGGAATGGCCTCAGGTTGTATCAGAGGATGTTGAGATTGGATAACAGGAGAAATTTATCCACAGTAAGGACTGACAAGGCATAGCAGTCTGCCAAGGGCAGTGTTGGTGTCCCCATCACTGGAGGAACTTGAAAGCCATGTAGATGTGACACCTGGGGACATGGTTTAGTGGTGGGATTGACAGTGCTGGATTAACAGCTGGACTCAATCTCAGAGGTCTTTTCTAATCTAAAAAAATCAGTGATTCTAAATCTAGATAACTGCAGATACAAAGAAATTTAACTGATCACTAACAAAGGCCTTCTAAAGAAACAGGGGTGTGAACAGTTGTCCTTATATGCATTTAAAAATAGGTTTATCTTTTGTGGAGAAGAAGAAAAAGTTTCAGTTGGAAATAATTCAAATGGTCTAAATGTGAATAAAAAAAAAAGTATTACGTCCCTGTGGCACAAGTTAGTATGTACAGACCATTATCCCTTTTTATTCTTAGAATCACAGAGTCATAGAAAGGTTTGGGTTGAAAGCGATGTTTACGGACCAACTAATTCCAAAACCCATGCTGCAGACAGGGAATTCTGCCCTCCATGGCTTGACCATGCTTCCCTTCACAGCCCTGCTCAGCCCCAGGAGGGCCCTGAGAGGTGATGGGATAACACCTGGAGGTGCAATGGCCACAACCTGCACCTCTTGTTGGTAAGTATGGGCGAGTGACATGACCCAGCTGGGTTTAGGGTATGCTCCAGGTCAGATTTTCAATGGTTTACAAGTTTTTTCCTAAACTTGTACAGGGTGTCTTGTCTTCTCTGACAGCTGTGATGAAGGGTTGTAAACTGAGAGAGCTTCCTGTTTACACCTCTGCTGTGCAGTGAACACTTTTATATAAAAGTGTCCTTTTGTATCAGCCCTCAGTATAAGTAATGTCTCTAAAAGAACTGAAAGCCACAACATATTATGTACCCTCTGTAATTACTCAGTACTATTCTGACATCAAAGGAACCAATGCACAATATTTGTGGTCTTCCTTTCTAAATTCACACCTTAATGATTTTTAGGGCAGCCAGACTGAAACACCATAACATTTTTTAAAAAATATATTCCCACTCTATTGACTAAACAAAGAGGAAAGAATTCAGATAATGGAAGAACAAAGAGAATAGCTACATAAAATCAGAATCACTCATACTGTGCTTAAGATCACTGTTAAAATATTGGGGTTTTTTCTCTTTTTAATGAATATGAGGGTTTTGAGAACAATGTTCAGAAAGGAGAAAAAGGAGAAAGCAAGTATATTTAAGACCTCCTTGAAGACATCCAGAGTTAATAATGATATACACTGCAGAAAGAACAACTGTGAGATGGGTGCAAAATGCCACAAACCCAGCTAATTAAAAATGAGGTTATTAGTTTTTAGTTACACTGCAGTTAGAGATAATGCTACAAGGAGCCTGAGTGAAAGCACATTTTATATTGTAGTAGGAATTGCATTATATGTGGCATTTTATTTTATTTTAAGGGGTGCTTCTGTTTAGAGAGATGAAGATTTCAATTATGACTTAAAATGGACTCTGTGGCTTTTCTGCATATTTAGGGGGAGGGGAAGGGGATAAGAAGGGTACAAACTTTCTTCCAAACTTGGCATTCCACCAGAAACAGCAGTAAAAATTTGTGCCTCACCATAAAAGACAGCTGCCTAGATTTCCAAGATATGTGGAAATGCCTGACATCTATGGATTTTGTTTTCCAGGATGATCAATAGAAATTATTCACTAGTTTTGAAAGAGTAGCTCTAAATATCATTCTCAGTGTGATTCTAACTCTTTTCCAGTAGATTTATTGCTGGATTTCAAAGCAGCTCAGGTCCTACACGCAGAGAAATAAACAAAAAAGACCCCAAACCAAACCAAACCAAACCAAATCAAACCAAACCAAAAAAAAAAGCTTGCCTCTTTAAAAGCATTTCTCAAATTAGTACTTTTAGAAATACAACTGTTGTTTACATAGATATTTAATATTTAAATAGATGCTGAGACTTTTGAACAGGTTCATATAAACCAATCTTTGAGTGCCTCCATCTAAAGCCCATTGCAGAGTGAGGTTGTGGGACTGTGTCTAAGAATCACAAGTGGATTGTCCAGCCACTCAAGTCACTGATGGAATCATAGAATCATAGGACAATTTTTATTGGAAGAGACCTCTAAAAGCCATCAAGTCCAAACCCCCTGCAATCAGAAGGGCTACCTTCAACTAGATCATATTGAAATCTTTGTTTCTGCAGTTACTCTAAGCATTTTGTTATTTTGTCCTGTACTGCCTATAATAGAACAAGACAAAATGAGTATTTCTTAATGTATTTTGAAACATCTTCAGTTGAAACAGTACTCACTAGCTGAAGGGAGCAATAAAAATATTTGAAAAAATTAACCAAAAAGAAAATAAAATTAGGACTTAACCTTCTAAAATAAAATTCAACAGAAAAAAAATCATAATTTGCAATTTCTTTCTCCCCATTTACCTTTCTATTTATTCACCTGCATCTGGGTTGAACTACTATAATATGGCATTTTCTGTGCTGCTACAACAAGCTTAAAATTAAAATATACTCTAATTTAAAGAATAATCTAGTTAATACATTTTTTTTATTTTATTTATGAAAGCAAAGGTAAAGTAGCTTTTCCTGTGCATAAAATAAGGTCAAGGAAATTTAATACATATTTTAGCTACATACAAAGAGTCACAAATGCACAAATGCCTTTGACTTGTGTTTTTTAGCTATACAGCCTTTTATGTCCAAACCTAAAGCTTTGTTTACAGAGAAGCATGTAAGAGACAAATGAAGGATAATTTTCCTATCACCTGGAGCTGTCAGCCAAGAGAGTGAATACAGACTTTAGGCTAATCTAAGAATCAAGCCAAAGAGATATTCCTCAGAGTGTTGTACAATAAGACCTGCTTCTTCTTTTGGTTTTTGACCAAATTAAGAACAGCACAGTCCAAAGGATTTAATGATGTACTTGCCCTGCTAAGCTAATCAGTGCCAGAAAATATTCCTGCGCTTTGGAATACAATACATAAAGTTAAATTGTCAAACTTGTCCCTGGTACAGTTTTGGCATCTGGTAGCCAGCATTCCCCCAGACATTTTCTGGGAACAGAAGTTCAGGAGACAACATGGATGACTCTAAACAGACATTTTGGATGTGGCCACCCAGAAGAACTTCCCTGTGAGGAGCTGGACTGATCCATGCCAGATGGCTTCTGAATCCAAACCCAGTTCTGGGCACGTATCATTTACTAGTAGAGATGCGGTTTTGTTTTCACATTTTGTGTTACATAACAGCACAGAGCACAACACCGGGTTGTAAAAGCCTGGAATGGTTTGGGTTGGAAGAGACCCTAAAGTTCACCTTGTTCCACCATGCAGTTTCTCTTGGACTTGTTGTTCACTGCCCCACCCAGCCTGTCCTGAACATTTATGGCAATAGGGCAGCCACAACTTTTTTAGGCAACCTGCTCGAATATTTCTCTATCTTCCAAGTAAACTTATCCCATGTATCTTGATCTAAACCAACCCTTTTTCACTTTAAAATCTTGTTCGATCACCCCATTATCCATGCAGGATTTCTGGTGGTTTTTCCTGACTCTCTCTCTGTTGGGGCACATAACGGTTGAGATTTGAGGAGGTAATCTTTAATTTTTAACCAGATTTCTTTGGCCTCTTTTGCCTCCAGGGCCATTTCCCACAGCACTCTACCAAGTAGCTCCTTGAAGAGACCAAAGCTTCCTTTTCCTGAAGCCCGGGACAGGAAATGTGTCCTTGTTGCTTCATGTTCCCCACCATCACCTTCTTGGTGTTTGAGCACAAGGACCAGCACAACAACCCTCCTTATTGTTGTTACTCTACCTACTTAGAGAAGGAATTTGTCATCAGCACAATCCAGGAACCTCCCGGGTTGCCCCTGCTCTGTTGTTCTGTTCCTCCAATCAACATCGAGGTGGTTGAAGTGAATACTATATAAAAAAGTATATTGAAATGCAAATGAAGCGCTGAATTAAACGAAGAAAACTTCCTCCAGAATCTGCTTGGAAACAGATTTAAGGAGGGAAGCATTGTGTCCTACTTGTGTCCATTTTGGCTCACAAAGTATTTCAAAATTAAAAACTTAACTGTGAATTACAAAATGCAGCTCCATCCCAGTTCTCATTAGTAGAGACTCGGGAAGTTTAGGAAAAAAAATTGCAGCATCTGTCAGTTGTTCAGCACACAACACACTCACACGCACATACACACTTAATTCAATGAAAATAAACAATGCCTAACGCTTTGAAAAGGTCACTCAGGCTTTCTGGCGCAGACACTTTGCTCCCTTTGTGACCAGTTTCACAAAGAGCACTCTTTCTGACTTCAGCCCTTTAAAAAGCCAACCTTTATGCTTTAGATTCCCCTCATCTCTATTGACATACTCTCCTGCGCTGTGGGCTTTGCTCCTGAGGAAAACATCTCGCTCTCCCTCCCACCCACCATGCTAATCTTGACACAAACATCAGAACCTTCAGCTACAGTTTAACATTTCAAATGGGAATTTCTAAGCATCCAGAAAAAAAAAAAAAAAGGAAAAAAAAGGGTGGGGGTGGTGAGGGAGGAGGGGAAAACATCCTTGTGCCTCTAAGCAGAGATAAGAAAACAGAAAACTTTATCAGCCCTGAGGCCCAGGGCAGAGAATCCAGCTCCTTCCAGGCATCAGTCCCCAGTGCAAGAAGGGTTGGAGCACAGACTGCCGTGATGAGCTTGCAGGCTCCTGGGTAACCACACCCCAACCTAGCAATCATGTCAAGCTGAAAGAAGCCCAGACACTGGTAAAAGACCCAGCCCGTTTCTGCTCTGTGTGACTGTCAGGATGACAATAAGATGAAACAATTCTTGCCGAGGTGCCAGGAGCAGTTTGAGCGTGGAGGCGGCTTGAGGCACAGCAAGATGTGGTCCATATCTATTCATTCTAACCTGGATGGTGACTGAGACCATCTGAATTGCAGAGGTGGCTGTCTTTTAGCTTGCAGGGACTTGGGAGGAGAAGCAAAGTGGTCAGGACCTAAGGTTTTGAAACCACATCTCAGACATTCTACTGCAAATAAGGCATGCTTTCCCGCTGTTGACTGATCAGTGGCAAGGGCCCAAGCCAACTGCTTGTGTTGAGGAGAAATAGCACCTCTTGGGTTTAGTCAAATGAAAAGGAAAAGTTAGTCCAATACTGTGGTGTACATTTTTGTGGGAAAACGTGTCCTGCATTTATCTGACTAGTAGAGATATCTGCATGGATATCCCTATCAGATCCCAATTCTCCCTTTCAAGTCAACAGAAAGAAAGCAAAACTTTTAGTGTACATATGCCAAAAGCTGCCAAGAAAAGTGATTTCTGGGTTTCCTCTTCCCATCCTCTGACTCTGAGAAGAGTCCCAGCTGACTGCAGGTTTTCACTTTGCTAGGTCTTTCCAGCCTAGTATGGTGAGGTGGGTCTCATCCCCGTTGTCCTGAAGGTTGTTTTTGAAGTTACTCTGGTGTACAGGATCAACTGATCATCGCACACAACAGTTGTAAGTTTTAAATCAGGACAAGACTTCCTGAAAAGTGCTAAACACCCCCCCCCCCCCATATTCTGTCCTACAATTCATTACAAGCAAAAATCAAGGAGCTGACTGAATGCACACTTAGTACTTCTTTAGAGATCTTTGCCTTTTACTATATTAAGACAACAGGATCTCTCAAGATTTATTCTGCAGAAAGGGGCTTCCTGTCTTTTAGTGAACGTCTCATCATGGAGATGGGTTATTTCAGCACAAGATCTTGTTCCTAAAAACTGCTCAGAAAATACTCCACACAAGCCGTTTTCCTCATTTAAAATACCTTTTACTTTACTTCCGAAAAGAAATGTGTAGTGAAAAATTTTACATCATTACTGTTGTAATGTTTTATTTTAATTAATGATTTCTTTGAAATTGTGCACTTCTATTTATCAAGTTCATTTTTACGACACAGTTTTTGCCTCATCTATTTAATGAAGTTAACCATATAACAAGAAAATGTGACTTCTTACGATGAAAATTACTTAATAGAGAAATTATTTTGTTACAAATATCTGTTGAAAAGGCCATAAATATAAACACACAAAAAATCCAATATAAACCCTGAAAAATGGATACAACTTCAAAACAAAGTTTCCTTTTCTTCCAGAAACGATTTTTTGAATTTTTTTTCACAACCTTCTTTGTACTTTTGTTTTAGTTTCACAATGAAATGAGGGAGAATAAATTGCAAAATAAATTAAGAAAAATATTTGACACATGAAACCTTGTAAACGTCACCTGTTTAGTTTTCTTCACTGCATTGGTTTAATACAAACATGAACTTTAAAGAAGCTTCTGAAGGCTTCTGTAGGGACTAGTATCACCAGCAAAATATTCAGTTTTCTTTGTTAGGGAGAATGAAACCCTGGTCTTTCAGAGGTCTTATCCTAACACATTGCAGTGGAAACTACCTGAAAAACCTAATGAAAGCACTTGTTCCCTCTTTTTGCATCTGCAAAAGTCTTGCAAAGTCTTGTCAGCATGGGTGATGATGCAGTTTCCAAAGTGAAAACAACGTACACATAGTTGTCCAAAAAAGATTTGGACCACACTCCACACTACCTATTCCAGTGTCATATGTTTCTCTCTGTGATTTCTTTCTGGGAAGCACATATTACAAGCACAAAAGAAAAAGCAAATACCTTTTTCAGTCTGATTGTTTAGGGTGAGATTTGGTGAAGTGCCTCAGTTTCATCCCTCCCCCCCCTTTTCCTAAGCACTGTCTTTCAGCAGTGTGACTTGTTTGGAGTGCAGAGTTTCTGCCTGAGATCAATGAGGGAACAGGGAACATCTCCCACCTTTGTGGAGTTATCACAGCCACGACGTCCTTTGAAACCAACCTGTTCATTGCAAGTCTCCTGCTCAAGCACTGACTCATCCCAAACCTGCTTAGCTGATGAAATCTGACAGCATCACAGCTTGAGTTGGCCCAACCTATTTAGCTTATGGGATCTGACAGGATCACAGCTGGAAGTGCCCCAGGAGATCTGATGGGATCACAGCTTGAGGCTTAGCTAGAGAAATAGCATATATACATTGATCCAAAGTTTGCATAAATCTTAAACACATCATAAAATGAAATCTCCTCAGCATTAAGAAAAAAAAAAAACCCAAAAACCAAAAAAATAGCAAATATAAACTTTTATAACAATATATTATTTTCTTTTTCTATTATTTCCTTTCTTACCATCTGTATGCACTTCATAAGACACAAAAGTCAACCTGCGAACAGATTAAAGAATTCTCATGAGGATTACTATCCAAGCCACCAAACCTAAGGACATGAAGATGCTTGAAGTTTACTGGCAGTCTAGCCAGCTGTCAGAATTTCTTTATCTTTTAGTAGATCCATTCGTAGGGTGTGAGATCAAACCAACCTTTGCCAGAACATCAATTAAATTTCTCCTTAGCTCAATTCTTGTAAGAGTATCAAAAAGTGATTGCCACTTTTTTGTCATAACAGTGGTTCTCTCTGGTTTTTAATTAGTATAATTGCATGTGTCTAATGTTTTATTGCATGCCTAGAAAGCCCAATAAAATGTAACCAATATATTTACCTTTCTTTCTTATGCCTTCCACAGGCCAACTCTGTGGTTATAACTTTGGTTTGCTTCTCAGAACATGATTGCGAGGATCTGAAATGTGAGGTTTTGAATGTGCATATCACATAACTCCATATTTATATTTTGGAGTCAATAAACACAGCTTTTTCCCTTTTATGTTTTCTGATATTAAAAAATAAGTTGACAAGAGATTTCAGTACTCAAATGTTAGCGTGTAGCTATGAATGTAGAAGGTTTAAAATGGAAAACAAAGCTAAAAAATGAACAAGCAAAACAAAAATCAAAAACTAACAAAAAAACTAAGAAGACAAGTCTCTTAATATAGCATAATATAAGTTAAAGTACTTTTAAAAGTGAGAGATAATTGTAATAAGGACACTTACTCAAAAAATTACTAATGAGTAGACTGGATGTATTTAAATTGTAGACATTCACTCTGATGATTTTGGTTTCCTCTTCCTCACTGCATAGCTTTATTTCATTGCCTAAAATCCTTTATCAAAGACCAGACCTGTTGCACAATAAACCATTTAAAATGAACAAATACAATGAACCTAGCTCAGAGACAAATCATCTCCTTTGCTCTCTATTTCAGCTAAATTAATTTGGAAAGATTCTTTATAGTCAAGGCATCAGATGAATTTTCTTGATTTTATTAAAACTTCAGACTATGTTGCTTCATTAGTTGAGAACAGCAACTCACAACGCATAATTGAAAGATTGAAATTAAAAGTGAAATATTTTTGGACACCTGAGTCACATGGAAAGCATGACATGGAGAATTGCTGAGTAGTTCATTGACAGCAGCCTAGGAAGCATCTTCAGATTGGCTTGCTTTCTGCTGTAGACTAAAATAACTCCTCAGCACTTGAAACTCAGCTAAAGTTCATGGAAATCAGGTCATAAAGACTTTCCTTGTCCATCTATCTAAAGCAGTGTTCTTCAACATTTTCAGGTTACTGACCCCCCTTATCAAGTAAAAATTTTCTCTGACCCTCTTACATTAACTATGAAAATAGGCGTACATAATGTATTTATGATAACAATGATATGCCTGTATAATTTAGTTGTGTGCATGTTTCAAGAGGTCGACAGAGAACGCTTGACCTTGAAGAGGAAGGGTGACTGAGGGAGAGTTTCATTTTCTTTGTTGATGCAACAATTTTAACTGCTTCAAGCTGACATTGCTTGTCTTTGATGACCATTGTGTCACAGTCCAGAGCATGTGAAGTAAATCTAAGCTGGTCAGTAAATATTCCTATGTAAGTTTTCTGAGTAATGGACTCCCTGTCCTGAAATACAGTTGAAAAGCAGAAAGGGAAAAAAACGCTTTTTCAAATTTGTCAGAGGGGTTCTTCTTTCTGTCTTCTTTCTTTATCCATAATTGTTATGTTTCATTCAAGAAAGAATTTTAAACACACAGAAATTTTCATTGCAAAA
Organism: Calcarius lapponicus; assembly: GCA_039654755.1. Taxonomy (NCBI): domain Eukaryota; kingdom Metazoa; phylum Chordata; class Aves; order Passeriformes; family Fringillidae; genus Calcarius; species Calcarius lapponicus. The sequence continues at coordinate 3,339,942 of CM077481.1, forward strand.
TTATCAACATGTTATTTTCTCTACCTTAGGAATAGTTTTTTGAAATAAGTAGTACAAATAACAAACTTGATAAAACACAATTACAAGCTTTTTTGGCCTAGAAAGTTTCCAACTCATGTGTGGTTGCATCTTTTTCCTGACATGTGTGTGGTATTTGGAATATAATTGCATTTGAATGTTGCATGAAGTTCATCAAAATTGCATCATAATTCCTTCTTTCTACAGCTTTTCCATATTCCACAGTTCACTCTATGTGGGGAACAAGAGTCTTCAGATTTCCTTTTCATAAACAAGAAATATGAGCTGGGCAGCTTAGTAGGGGCTACTAAGATGGGCCAAGCGTATGAGGTACTTGGACTTACATATTTGCTTCCAAAGTTGTAGGGAACTCAAATAGACTTCAAAACACACAAACAAACAGAAAGAAAAAAAAATTAGCATTTTTATTTTATTTTAGAGGTCTGGAGGCATCCAGGAGTTGATTTATGCCTTCTAGCTTAGACACTCATAATGCAGGTGTTGGTGTCCGTTGAATTCCCTAGGCGCTTTCGAGGTGAGATGCATGTCAGCTAAAGCACACAGCTAAAGTAGCTGAGATGAATTGCTCCCTAAAAGAGCCCAGCACCCCAGCTGACTGCCACGAGTGCCTGCAGAGCCTGGGGTGACTTGCTCAAATGCAGAGCTCTGCTGATACCTGAAGCCAGATGAGATGAAACCTGGACTGGGATAATTATAAGAAAATATAGTTAAACTCCCTGCATATTTTCAGACACCAGAGGAAACATCACCTATAGCAGATAAAGGCTGGGTTTCATCCTTTTTTGTGTCTTGCATAGGAACAAAAGTCAACTGAAGTGGCCAAAGGAAGGGTGGTCAGAGCATTGCTTCCACAGGAGTAGTACCACTTCCTGGAGAGAATTGTTTGAAGAATGATGGTGCATAAGTTTGTGAGGCTCAAGGGCAGTAGCTTACCCAGTGTTAGCATAGCTGACATGCTGACAGTTTATATGGAATTTATGTGCCCATTTACTCTGCTTTTTATGGGAAAATATGCTGTTACGTTACAGCTGCCACATCACATGCTACTTATCCTGCCTCAGAGCTACAGAGCACCTTCCTCAAGGAAATATACATACATCAAGAGGTTATGTATTTTTAAACAACATTGTAAGGAGGAAATAATAAAATATGCATTATACTGCATACTTGCAGCTTTTAATTTTTCTATATAATTTATTTAGCAGTTTTAACTTATACTACAGCCATTTGCAGTTGTTTTCTTCCATTCACAAATTTGAAATGAGATAAAGAAATTGTGAACAAGGTAGTATTTTCAAAAGGACAAAAAAAACACTATGGAAGCCTGTGCAGGTTCCACAATAACACAAATACAACAGGAAAAAACATATAAAAAAGGGCTGATAAGAGGTGCTCAACAATGCTGACTATGGAAGTATATCACTTGGCAAATTGGACAGGAGAAGGCTGGGATTAGGGACAGGAGTTAGTCCAATCTTTCAATTAAAACAAAAAGTTACAATAGGAAAAGAAATAACGCTGCTACCATTATGCCACCTACCAAATTATCTTGCTGATATCCTTCCTCATTCACCTTACAATACTATTTTTTTTTTTTTTTTTTTTTGCCTGGAAATATTCCATTTTCTCATTTCAGTAGGAAAAACTTGAAAAAGTTGCTTTATCCTCCTGAAGTGATGCCTTAAAACTAGTTTCAGTAATGATGTTGGTAATTACTTCCTATACAGGTTAACATGAAGAATAGCCAAAAAAGGCCATTGCTGGACTGTTATTGCATTTCATAGAACTAATGCTGGTTTAGTTAAAACCATTGATTTTACTTAATATGACCCCTGTATAATTTTTGTGTTCTGCCAGGGGATGAACCAGAACTTCATATACCTGGGGATGAACCAGAACTTCATATACCTTCAAGACCTGGGGATGAAGAGTCACCATTATGCCTCTTACATGGCTCCAAGGAGGAAATATCTATGCACTACTATGTGCAATCCAGTTTCTGAGAGTGACTAAAAAATCTATCAAAGATTCAAAAAAATGTTGTTAACAAAATGCTGCAGAATGACATTTGTCACTATTTAAAAATATCTTCAGTGCTGTGCCCACATGTGTGCCTAGGTGTACATTTCCTCAAGCCCTCAGGATTGTACCATTCTGAAAAACACCTATTTTACAAAGGAGAATACTGAACTTAGGAAAACATCTAAAATATGCAAGACTAGGGGTTGAAAATCTTTGTCTTCTCTGGGTAAATATTGTGTTCTGCTAACCTGAAATGCTCATTTTTCTTCTTTTTTTTTTCCTCATGGGATTTTCTGGTATCTAGTAGATAGCCCTATTTGGAGAGAGCAGAATCTTTGCTGCAAATGTGTGTACTCATCTGACACCCAGTTCAGAATTTTTAAAGTTTAACACAACAACCTACATATTTTCTGAATGGCAAATAAAGAGACAGAAAGCAGAGACCATCCATGAGAGTTGTAAATTTAAGCTATATTAAATACTGCCTGCTTCAAGTAAATGCTTTGATTAACCTAGTGCTCTTGCAACTGACCTATTCTTGCATATGAAACAGCAGTGGACAATTTTCTTGGGTTCGTAGTTTTTTAATTTTTTTCCTGAGTAGAGAAGCTTTTTTTTTTGCCATGTTCTTTTAACAATCAGATGGTATCCACCAAATTAAATTAATGCAGGTTGCCATTCTATTTTTCAAAGTTTATTGTTTACAGGATGACAGAGAGCATTAGGTGTGCTTAGAAACATCATTCTTTTAATTCTGAATCAGAGAGTTGAGAAAGTTGCCTTAACCTGTAAGTCCCAAGACCAAAAACGATTCAATTATACATAGGTGATAGAAACATTTGCAAGGGAAAGTAAATAAATTATTTATTGGGGGCCCTCAAAACTAGAGAAATTTACAAAAGGAGACTAGGGATGAGACTGGACAGGTGAGACTCTCTGAATCCAGAGTTTAGGGACACCTGGGTGAGCTTTCTGAAGAGAGATCATTTGAATTTTTTGGTGCAAATGACCAGAAAGGGAGGATAAAAGAAGTGAAAGGGTCAAACAGATTTTACTATATGTAATATCAAGAATCCTCAAAGAAAGGTAAAAAAACCCCATGGATTAAACCATGGTTTTAACTTGCCTTTAGGTGTTTGAGTCCCATTACCTGCAGAGTGTGGCCACTTCTCATTTCAGTGCACTGAAAAAGACAATTCTTCACTTCCCTCTTTTCTCTCAATTTACACTTCCTTCCCAGCTGCTTAATGATACAGGATCTTTTCTTCATCCCAGTATTGAAGTAATGAAGTACCACTGATGTTTGTCCCCCAGGTCAGAAATTCATTATGAACCTCCCCACCATCAAATGAATTTTGCCATCCAGCCTTTAGTCATCTATTAATTATGCACCCTTTCCCTCCAACAACAGCTGTGTCCATAGCAGTGTCCTAACATCCATTTTACAGACGGAGTTTAACTACAGGGACATAAAATGTCTTATATCAAGCCACAAGTTTCCTGTACGGGTGACACAATTCTGTCTGGTCAACAGATCCTAAGATTTGTCATCCTTTTCCTTGCACCACTGTCCATTAGTACTCTACTGACCAACAGACCAGGAAAGAAAAATCAAAAAGCCACTGCAATCTTGTCGCATCTTTTCTGCACATGGGCTGAGGCCCCGCACAATGACTCTGGAAAGCAAGAAAAAGCACTGCCAGAAACACCTTGCTGAACTGAAACCAGGTGCAATGTTCTTTGGATACAGCTGGAGTCTTTATGGGGTGTTTCACAAGAAGAAGCCCTTGTCTAGTACAAGAAGCAAGGAACCAAGGCCACTAACTACTGTCAATAAAGAAATCTTGACCCACTTTAGCAGAAGACTTGTATAGTTCTCCAAGGTATGTGTGGCTGACTCTGGTTTTGTGTCAGATAATTGCCCATTCAGTAACATAAGTCTGTACAGTTTTGCTTTGCTTTGTTTTGTTTTATTTTATTTATTTTATTTTATTTTATTTTATTTTATTTTATTTTATTTTATTTATTTCATTTCATTTCATTTCATTTCATTTCATTTCATTTCATTTTGTTTTCTTTTGTTTTCTTTTGTTTCCTTGAGGGGATAAAAAAAAAAGAATCAACACATAAATGTAAATACCTTCTTCATGTTCAGGGACGTGTTTTGTTGATGGAGCTGGCAGTGTAAGGTCAACAATTGCATGTGATGATCCCTAAGTGGTTCCGTGGTTCCATGCTGTAAGACAACTTAAATGTCCCTCTTGCATCACTGGGTATTAAATTTTGGGGATTGGCTGCACTCAAAGGAGAGACCAAGGGAACAGCACAGGAGTTCTGTGCAGGACAGGGGAAGGTTCAGAGGAGACTGAGAATAGCACAGAGCAGATTGAGGAGGGGGGGAAAAGAGCTCCATATTTGGATGAAATCTATCAAATTCTCAAAATGAAGAGTGAACTGTGGAGGGGATCTGATTTATATCCTGGATTTTGAGTGATTTGTTACTCTGGAGAAGTGGCAAGCCCTTCACTTCCCATTTAAACCAGGAATGAAAATTCTCCATTTAGAGGATCAAAGTTTAAACAGAACTGTCTGCATGCTGCAAAAGATAAGCATGCTTTCATTAATATTTCTAAAATAAATGAGATCACCAATAAAGAAAATTATAATAAACTATCTTGGATTAAAGCTTCATTGTAATTGTTGCTGTTGCTTTATTAAGCTGCAACATACAAGAACTCTAGTATCTGATATATACCCAAAATGACCAATGTTAAGGTAAACTCATTTGTGAGAAAGGCAGGAAAGAGATTGAGTTATCCATAAAATATTCCAAAGGAATAATTTTGAACTCATTCAAACTCTTTAGAGGACTCACTTAAAACTTTCCAGATAGTTAAATTTTCCTTTTAAAATTAAGTGATTTGATTTTCATTAACAAATATGGCCTGAATTTTGAAAAATTATTAGTAATTCAAAAATATCTCATTTTATACATAGCCTGTATTCCCATGTGCTGAAAAGTAGGCTCCTTTAAATGGGCTTTTACCTGGAAATAAAAACAGTCCAAATTAGTAGCCCATTTGAAAATTTAGATTTAAGTTTGATTATGCTTTTAACAAAAGAAATGAATACATTTCATTACAGCTTTTACTGAAAACTGAATTGAATCTTTACTTGGAGGCTATAATGGCATTCTAGTTCCATAAATGTTATCTTGTAATTTTCTTGTATTTGCCTGTCAGGCTGCTACCCATTAAATTAATTATCTAAACTATTTGAGGCAGGACTGCCTATTTTTCCCTATTGTACCTTTGCTGTAGTGGAACTGCAATGTGAAAATAGAGCCCATAGATGTAAACAATAAGCAAAACTCCTAATGATGGCAATGATAAGGGTGATAACATTTTATTTGCTTTTAGCTAGCAACTTATATATGAAGTAAAGAAAAACATAAAATGTAAGCCTGGCCAACTTGGATTATAATTAGACTCTGATGATATGTTTGCTCAAAATAATTAGTCACTGCATGATGTGTCTTACTAGAGCTTTTACTTCTTGTGGAAAACTATTGGAAAAAAACTCAAAAAGCTAAACCAAACAAATCTAAACAGAAAAAAAAAAAATTACAACTCCAAATCAGCTAGAAATGCACTGTGTTTTCAGAGATTTCCAGTCTTTAAAGGCACCTAAAACATAATCCATGCAGAGTCCCTGAACATTAATGGCCATTCTATTTGCCAGAGTCATAATATAATATATTCTTTGTTCAATAACTTAGGAGAAAGCAATCAATACACGGACACTACAGACTCCAAGTCTCAGGATTCCCTGCGGGGCTTTTGGCCTCTCCTGTAATGGGCTGTGTTGTTTTTAGTGCTGCAGTGGCATCATTTAGCTTAACATGACACTTTCTTCACTCATCTGCCACGAGGATGTTTGCAAGTCAAGAGGAGAAACATTAAATGGAATAAAACTAGAGGAGTTAAGATGAAAGGTAATTCCCAAAGGCACAAGGAGAGGCTTCCAAGAATGCAGCAAACTGAGATTTAGGATAATGTACAGTCAGCAGCCAGATTAAGGTAGGAAAAGATATATATAAACCAGGCTCATATTTAACTCATATAAAACTGCCTTTGTTCTTCTCATAGAGGATGAAAATGGTAAAAGGCCCAAAGATTGGCCCACTTATTTTGTGGGCCTTTCCAGTCAGTGAAAACTTATATGAAGAGATTAAGCTCCCTCTCAGTCTCAGTTTATGGTGAGGAGTTTGTATAAGAGGAGAAGACAGGAAGTGGAGAGGAGGTCTGGCCACAACAAAGTATGTTATGGCTGTTTTGTGCCCTCTAAAGTGACACAGGGAATGAGAAATTTATTTGAGCTGTCCTGAACCTGCTTTCCTCCACAGTAAACCACAAGGGAAACCCATAACTGCCTCAGGCTGTAATAACATAAGAAACTCAGTATTGGAAAAGTCATGGGCAGTGCAACCTGTTGGTTTGCTGTTGCTCCATGCCTTATATTATGAGTGAACATATGCAGTAAGACAAGGAAACTTATTCCCTTGAAACCAGTTAATTCCTCTTTACTGTCTGCAGTCAGCACAGATCGTGTTACAGGAGGGGACTGGAGCAATTTATCAACACCAGAAGTTAAAGAACTCTCAACTGGCAGATACTCAAGCACTGAGATGATTTGGTCTGTGCAATTAATTTTTAAATGATAGTTATGAAGGCTGTGGGACTTAGGATCAGTGATTTGCATTTCAATAAACGCCAGTTCAGAAATTCTTCAGTGTTGCTGGAGAGCAACTGATGGCTTAACAAACTTTATTAATTTTCAGTTGAATGTTTATTGTGGTTCCACTTTGAAATAAGATATGGATCAATGCTCTTCTTGGCAATGGGCAAAACTAAAAGGGTTGGGTTCAGATAAATATAGGAGTTTGCATATGTGTCCAAAGCCCATCAGACTGGCTGGTCCTGACATCTCTGGTTTTGTAAACTTAGCAATGGGCATCATCTCAGCACTATTTATATACAGATGTCTGGGCATTATGAACTGCGCTCATGTTAGTTATCTTCTGATATGTGTCCATTAAAGATTATTGATGCAAGAGGCTGTCATCTATGCACCAAGCACATATTCAGACTCTCATAATTATTAGGCACCTGCTTTAGCTGTTAAATCAAAAATCCATAAATGCTACTTTTGACCATTTTCCAGATGACATTTTGATTATGTGATATCCTTAATAACAAAGTAAAACTATGCATGTGTGAATCTACTTATAGGTAGTGTCTCTGGGTATGAGAGGGAATGTCTTTCTCATGGGTTGGAGATGACTTGCCCATTATCCTGTTGTACAGCTTCTTTTTCCTTAAGTCCCAATTTCTCCAACTCCACAGAAGATTTAGGCAGACCTCCTATTTCTCAGTCCTTCAAATAATTTCGAAGTAACTGTGTGCACCACTAGTTTCTGTTGCACAAAGTTAATTTTGCCCTATGCACTGACATGGTCAGCTGTTCCTTTGGGATCAAAGGCTTATCCCATAGCTAAAGCTCAAGAATCCCAGTTCCATTTCCTTAGGATCAGCCTCTTTACAGCTGCTACGATCTTGCATTTTTCAGCTCACACTTATATGCCAGAAACAATTAAGCAAGCATTTGTTTCATAGAGGGTACCCATAAAATCTCTAGCATCTCTGAACTGCATTATTGTTTCCCCCAGGAAACAATTTTTAAAAAAATTAAAAACACATATATATGTGTGCATATATATATATGTATATAAATAAAAACCACAATCTATGTAATTACATTATTTATAAGTTCTCAAGTACTATTTCCCTGTAATGAAAAAAATCCAGATACTGCTACATGGGAAAACTGGGAAAATTTAATTTTTTTCTCTAAATCCAATTTCTGTAAAAGAAAAGCAACCATTTCTAGTCACGCACAACTATAAATTGCCTAATGGTGGAGTAAAAAAACATATTTTTTTTCATTTTCTGTATTCTTACCACCTCTAAAAAAAATAAAATAAATATTTAATTTTAATTATTTTGGCAAGTATCTATAAAGGCTAAATTTTTAGGAAAATTCAGTTTTCAGCATGCTAAACTTTTTTGAAACACCAGTCTTCATTGCATGAAAAAGAAAGATGAGAGGGAATAACTATGAAAATAGGTAATCACATATAAATACAACTCATGAAAATATGGGTAATTATATAGAAATATATAAGTACATATACAAGTCATGCTGAAATTCTGATATACACATATGCATGCATACCCATGCCTACACTAAAGCAAAAGGGTTGATTTTTAATTTGAAATAAAGATTTCAATACAATCAAAGTGAAAGTTAATGTAATGATGTTCTTTTTCATTAAGAAAAAATTGTAAACACTTCATCTTTGTTTTGTACTGCAGAGCTTTGTGAGAACTAAAATATGATAGTTTGCTGTCACAAGATGCCTTAGAGGCAGAACATAAACAAACATCCTAATCAGTAAATTGAAAATTAGAGTTCATTATTTTCTCCCCCCTTAATGATTGCAATTCCACTGGCAGGTATTCAGCTTCATATTCATATTCAGCTCAGTGAAAGCAGTATCAGACCAGTGGACTAGACGGATGACTAGTTTCTCCCAAAATATTGTGCTGAGGGCTGTGTCTTTGAGCCAGCAGCTAACTTGACAGGTACTGCCAATTTTTTTCCTCAGCCTGTGCAGAGGCAATACCTTTTAGGCAAAACACACAGCACCATGAGGCATCACAGTCCATTCCAGCAATATAAAATACACAGGAGTTGTGCTGCAGAAATTCTCATTTGACCCAAAGTTACAAGCTGCGAGGAGAAAGTGGAGAGCAGGACCGGACAGCTCAGCAGAAATGGGAAGAATGGGAAGCCCTGAGGAAAACAGCATAGACTTTTCTCTGTCATTTGTCATGGACCATCTGCCTGACCCAGGAGAGCCTTGGGAGGCTTTGAATATGGACATCAGAAATGGCTTCAGGAATCTTTCTGCCTTGTTGTGAGGTTTCCAGCATGATCTTCTTTGGGCAACAGCAACTGTTCTAGATAATTTCCAAGGAGACCCTCCCATGAGGCTGGCAAGGAGCCCAACTTTCTTTGTGCCCATGTAAACAAATTCCATAAGCCAAAAAAACACCAGAAGAGCAAGACAAAGTCAGGGAGTTTGTGCAATCCATTGCCACAGCTGAGCTGGGGGGCACAGCAAATAACTCCAGGCTTTTGGAGAGAGATCAGGGACATCTTCGTGCTCTGGGAAAATATTTTAGATCACAAGGAAAATACTTTGCACACACACATAAGCTGTTGTGGTGGAACACTATGGGGACATGCAGTACAAGTAGCTTATGTTTTCCATTTAGATTGGCATTTCAAATGTGGCTAATTGTCTTACACTATTTACAAACTTTTTTCTGAGTATTAAACACTGCTTTCCAGTTTCCACTTGAAGACCAAGTGGAAATTATTTGGAAATACTTATCTAGGATTTTAGAGTATGTTAGGGCTAGACTTTGAAATCCAGTCTGGGAAGAGAAAGCCCTTTCCTGTGCTTCCATGTAGGATTAACACAGGAGCATGAGGAAGCAAAGTGCAAGCAGAATATCTCGGTACTGCCTGGACCTTTTACAATCACACCCTTGTGTCCATGGGGAGAAAAAGATACTGGCAAATAATCTACTATAAATAAAAGACAAAGTAGCTGTTTTAAATCATGTGACTTAGATAAGGCACCAGTTCTCCTGTCACAGCATTTTTAACAGGATAGAGAAGCAATCTTATTTAAACGGAGTGTTAAATTTTCAGGCTCCGCCTTTTGCATGGGAACTCTCTAGCTTAAAAAGTCCATCCTTTTTTCTAGGGGTGCTGCCATCCTGAACAAATGAGGCAGAAGGAAATAACTGGCTTGATCATGTCAGGCAGTGAGTAATGCTGATGTCAGACACTGGCTCTGAAAGATGCTGAAATTGTAAGTCTTGGTGATTTTGTGGTTTGAAATGCTGAGTAGAGGGATAGCGGATTATGTAGCTGAAGAACTGCTGAAAACGAGTTGTCTTGGTTGTGTCAAAATCTCCCCTGTGATGAGCCTGGAAACCTCATCATGAGTCTCAAGAAAGCCATTTCTTTTGCTAATTATTTCTCTCAACTGTGCATTCAATTTAATGTGTCATTTGAGATTCAGATCCTCCACACATACACAAGAGTTGAATAACTGATTGAACATAAACACACTGGATCATACAGATCTGGTCCTCAGGAAAAAAAATAATTTTTTGACTGTTTTGTCAAATCGTTGCAAAAGAAAATGGTGCACCACTGCCAACATGAGACATACCTGGAGCACCATATACCTGAAATCTTGGTCAGAATGACCCTTCCATCTCAGATAGCCTATAAAATTTTCTTCTTCTCCAGTCCCCATATATTGAGAAAAAGGTACAACATTTTACCTGAAAGTGCCTATCTCAACTAACCTTGAAGTAATTAAAGTTTGTGTTAACTTTTAAAAACAAATCTCATTAACCTTCTCCACTTTTATGTTTTTCATTCTTCCAGTATCTTTCATCTAAAAGGGATCAAGCTCCAAGGAAAAGGCTGAGATTGTCCTAACAATTTTTTTATTCTGACTAAAAAACCCAAAAATCCAACTAACCAACCAAAGTCCAGATCCTCTAGAAAAACCAGAAATCTAATTCAGTTATCCCATTAAAAATTCAGAATAATTTTTTTAGTCAAATTATTGGCTATTTTTTTTCCAACACAGTTAGTGATGAATATTGATCTGAGTCATCTTGTGCATACATTCCTTTTCCCTTGCTTGTCAAGAGCATGATAATGATCTCTTCTCCACAGTTAAAACCTACAGGAATGTCTGCACTGCAGATTTCACTATACTGTAAGGGTCTCTGAATTAGCATACAACAGAAATTAAACCAGAAACCATTTCTGCACAGTAATCTGCACTTTCCCTGCAGACTGCCTTCACCCAGTATGGCATGCTGGCCTTCCAAGTCTGCACAACACATACAACCTGTTAACTTTGCTCACTTTTCAGAAGGTTCAGTTCACTCTTTGCCTTTTTTTCCCTATCTAGTAAAGAAGAAGATAATGGGGTAATCTCCCTAAGGCAACTGTAAATAAACAGATTTTCCATGCAAGATATTTGAATGCAAAATAGCATTTTAGCAGCAGGCGCCGACTGAGGTCTGGGTTAGTGTTGTCTAGGTTAAAGAGGAGCTTTCAGAAACAGATGAGCTTTCTAGAAATAAAAAGTTGCTTCATCCTTAGTTCAGGTCTATACAGTCCTATTTTAGGGCAACGTGTCTCCAGATTTTAGAAATAAATTCAGCCTTCCATGGAGCCAAATATGCAGCAAGCATTGCCATGACCCTAAGTGGCGTGGCAATGTGTGTCTGAATCAAAACTGTTGCTCAGACACATAAATTGAATCATGGTCTGGGTGTGTTCACCGTGTAGGAATTGCTCAGATGACCCTTATGGGCAGGTTCCAGTGGCTGCCCTTATCACGCTCACGTTGTGTTTACTCAGATAAGGAGATGCTGCAAGGGTAAACCCACTGTGGCTGTGTATTTGGAGAGGTTCACACTACATAACAACACGAGTTCCGCAGCAGTTTAAGCAAGTTAAACACAATAAAGTAAAAATGTAAAGACAACAAGCTGACAGCACCTGCTGATTCTGAGCCAGCAGTTACTTTTTTTCCCCCCAAGATAAACCCTCCAACTTGAGGAAACATTTCATTTATGACAGAGCAGTGCAGTGGCAGCAGCAGACAACTTTCAAAGCAGTTATTGCTGTTGAACTGAAGAGGGCTTTAAACATTTCATTCAGATCGATTTATTCAAAAGTGTTTAAGGCTCAGCCAAGTTTACTACTGGTGTGGTCATGGGACACTTTATGGTTTATCATAATGTTTGATCAGTTGCAGAGGGACGTGAAACAAGGGGAAATGCAAAGGAGGTGGAAAAAATCTGTTGGGTGTTTTTTTTCTGTTGTCGATATTTCCATTTCTGGAGCCATTTTTGTGGTTGACAAGAGATAGAGGAGGTTGGGGGCAGTCTGGGATGTAAGGAAGAATTAACTGTCAAACATTTCTTCTATTCTCCAGTGGAGGGTTAAACTTTATGAAAGATTTTAAATCGTTCTTTTCCTTCTGAATTTTGAGTCTTCCTTTTAATGTTTTTTTTCTTTATTTTTGCTTTTTTTAAAATTTTTTGTCGAGCCCTGCCTCCAAAAAAAGCAATAAGCCTGTCAAAGAAGGAATTAATTAAGCAAATCAATCAGTCAGTTTTATTAAGGAATTACAAAGCCCATGTGCAGCATTAATTATTTAGATAATGGGACATCTCTAAGCCTTTCTTCTCAATTATTGATAAGCTGCTATCTATCATTCTGACTGTTTTAGTACTGATTTAGTTGTGAATGAAGCCAGGTCATTGAGCCATAGCATATGCCAGTTATGAGAGCTGCTAGATGACTAGGGGCAGAAGAGAGAGAAAGATGAGAAGTATCATTTATTTCCATCCACAGTGATTGCACATATTAAATATTTCAGGGCACGTGTCTTCTTCTGAGCTGCAGATGAAAGGGAAACTGTCCTTCTGTGCCAATATCATCTGGGTGATCACCTTTGTTCAATGAGGCAGTGCATGCCCATTCTTTCCCACTGCAATATCCATGCAACTTTTTTTGTTGACTTTATGTGAAATTCCTCATTAGTTTGTAGGGCCTGGAAAAATGAGAGGCCTTTCCACTGTCACGAGAAAAAGTTATCTTTTTGCATCTGCTGATCAAGGCAACTGTTCTCATTTTTCTCTTTACTAGGAATTTCATGACAACTGCTTTAATAGAGAGCCCTTCTGCAGCCCTAGGCATATTTTTCATGCTCACCTCATTAGATATAATATACAGGGAAGTGTTCTCCTACCTGCTTTCATAAGTGGAGAGCAAAGGCATTGACCTCATAATGTTGAAATTCAAGCAATCAAACAACAACTTCTTCATCACTGGGGAAAAGAAAATACATGTAAATAGTTACTGATGGAAAAAGAATTCATAATAAAGGAAACAATGAATCTCAATAAAATTATCTCATAATTAAGAAAACTCACATCCCACTTGAAAGCAACTGCAGAAGTCAGAATTTTTTAGGAAATATGCTGACTATTGTACAGTACATAAAGACAACAATCATCATTTATTACTGCCCTTCAAATTATGTAGTCATTTCAGAACATTTTCCATTCTTTCTAAACAGTCTGAAAGGCTGCTCAATATAGACTAGCCAGTAAAAAGGGAAGGGTATAGAGGGCACAGATCTGGCTTACAGGAAGATTGTATCATCTTGGCCTCTAGTATATTTTCAGGCAAATACTGGTCTCTGGCAGATGGACTATGGCTTTAGTACTTTGAGAATGTTCCAAGAGTCCAGAAAAATATTTACACTGTCACAGAGGAACGAGGATGGTTTTTTCCCCACACACCAGCAGCTCCACTCTCTGCCATGGTATTTTCAGGTGCTTAGGAATGAGTTGGGGTCAGGTGTTGTCCCTGCACACACTGAGGTGCAGCCTTGGGCTCCTCTGTGTCTGTCTCCAGAATACCCAGCCCCCAGCCTCAAAACTAACTGCTCCTATCTTCCCCACACTGACAAGAAAAGAGACATGTTTCAAGGCACAAGCATATCTCCAGTCGTGGTCAGAAGGAAATTTATTGACCCAAATAACTGGCTTGGGTAAATTGACTTTGTGCCATCCTGTGCTCACACAGCTTTGGAGCTGGTGTGATACTACGCAGGATTAGAAATGCTAATGTCCCCCTCACAGAGACAAGACTGCTCATTAAACACTGTGTGTTCTCACAGTGCTTCTACCTTTCCACCTGCTAGATCAGCATCAAAATTGGAAGCACTGTAGCATTTGCAAGAGGTGAAGCTCAGAAGGGTAGACTCCCATCCCTTCACAGTTTCCATAAACTTGACATAGAGATGAACATTCATTGTTACCTAGCCATGCAGATTATTTTTCCTCAGCTCTCAGCTAAAAGCTCTGAATAAGACATATTAAAAAAAGTGATAGCTAAGAGTGAGAACTTTTTCTCACTTTAAAAAGTTCCATTTTGGCGCAGAACTTGACCTTGAATATGAAGATTCCATCCGAACTTGCATCTTATTTTCAGGTAGAAACCTGAAAGTGTGGTATAATAGCCTAAAGAAATGTTGCTGAAGACAGATATAAATTCAATTTTATTAATAAGAAGCAATTAGGATTTGGAAAAGAACTGGATGAAATCTGTGAATTAAAAGGCAGGGGGTTAGGGAACAAAGCTTCACGGTTCCTGGCCATTTTTATTTGTTACTCTATTCAAGGAATGTGCCACTTTTTGTAACAGTGTGGGCTTTCTGTCTTCCAGTGTGTGTATTACTTGTCCACTGACAGCTGCTTTCTGGCTGTAGCCTTAGGCTCAGCACATACTGCTATCACTTTGCCTCAGCAATGCTGTCCTGCTTTGACTTTTACCACATTGTGTGTCATATATGCTGAAAAAATCTCTGCTGTTAAGGAAGAAGAAGGGGGAAAAAACAACCCAGAGAGGAACTGTTCATTATGGTAATGCAGAAATAACAATAACTTTAACATGCATAGGTGGACACATGTCTGTATAACCCCTGTATAACATTTCTGACACTGACTGCAGCTCACTTGATAGCCAAGCCCAGCGCAGCTTGGAGAGTGACACAACAATGTCTTTGGCAGTAACCCAGAAACAGCATCATTTCAAAAGGACACATATTGTCACAGGACTGTCACTCTTGAGGGTCCATCTCTGAGTGACCAAGTGTTTTTTTGTATGTTTCTACTTTTTAAAAAAGGAACAAAAAAATAAGAAGTAGCTCCTCTCTTTTGGATTATCTGTCTGACAATTGGGGGGTCGGAAACACGTTCTTGATATGGGTCAAAAGACAAACATGCATCCATTACAATCCCTTTTTCTTGTTGTCTCCCTGCCCTCATGAAAATACAGAAATTCTGTGATTTGAGAAGTGCAACTCGGGACAAACCTTGTACTCAAAATGAATAGCTGGATCCATAGTCCAGTCTGTCCCTGGCACACAGATATTTCTGCCAGAGCTGAAATTGCTTCTGCTGTGACTCTATCCCACCTTCCAAAGGAACATGCTGGGAAATGGGATAAGCCATCTCCATCACGGAGGGACCACCACCAACAGTCAGTCCTAAAAGCTGAAGATGCTGAATTGCTCCTTTCCCCAGCAGTTCTGATGCAGTGTGAGCAGCAGTATAAAGCCTGTGCTCAACCAAAACAGAGTCCACAGACGTGTCACCTATACCACATCCCAGAAAGAATATTTCCTGAAGTGGCCAAATTAAAACAGCTGATGTTCCAAATTCTTGTGAGAAAAGTGCTATTAGCTGTCTAAAACCAAGAGCTCCAAGCTTTGTCTAATCCCAAAGATTTTAATTCCCGTGTCAGAGTGCTATCTAGCTCTGTGCTGGGGTTTGACTCAGCAGTCGGTCAGATAAGAATAACCTCATCACTTTTCTGCATTGCTCATGGTTTAACTGTAGTTCTAGGTTAGTGAAATTCCTGCCTAGTGCAATGAATCCTGTTCCTCTTTAAATATAGGCTGAATATAGCTTGATTTAGGTGCAGAATTTAGTTAAAAAGCATAATTCTTCACATTCCTTATTATGATAAAAATTTCCAGAGCTGTAGTCAGTGCAGAAAAAAAAAAAAAATTCTCTGTTGTGATTTACGATGCTCTAATTTTCAGCAAGAAAAAGAAAATGGTGAATGGATTGAATATTTACAGCTGTATCCCCCAGGTGGGTCTGCCCTGATTATCTAGTCTCAGGACTGAGACTCTAAGGAAGATCATTGCTTCCCTCAGTTTGCTCACTAATTAAAGGGGTCCAAGCAATAATTTTGGTCAGGCAACACCTCAGTCAGTTTTACCTCCATTCCCATAGGGGAGCCTTATGATTTCCGTGATCATACCCTGTGTTCATGTCTGCGAACTTCATCTCAAGCTATATCAAGTTTATCCAATATTGATAGAAAGCAAAAGCCTGATTTGAACAAGTTCAGGAGTGTCAGATGTTAATTATTATTTCTCTTACTGAAAGACTTGAGCACATTAATTACAGAACCGTGTTATTCTGTCAGATGCTTTCCAGGCATGGAACATAAAAATGGTCCCTGCCCCTGAAATACTGGGCAAGACAAATCCAAAATCTAAAGAGCCCCTCAGGAATACTGGGAACAACAGGACACTACTGGTTATTGTGGTTGTTGTTGTTAATGTATTGACAGCTTTCTGCAAAGGTGTTACAGCAAGGAAGAGCTGTAAGAAGGAATTTGAAGACTGCAGAGATGTTATGGCTCTTCTTCAGAGGAAATGCCAATGAAACCCCATGGGGATAAGTACAGTGGAAAGAACAAAATGATTGAAAATTTCACAAGCTGATCATGCAGGTTAAACACCATGTGCCAGCTGGAGGTCAGAATTAACCTCTTGAGAGCAGTGAGAAATTATGTACAGAAACAATCCTGAGCTATGACTCTCTCTTGCACTTCTTGAAAGCAGGGAAAGAGTGAAGGCATGAAGGGAAAAAAGAGACAATCTGGGTTTAACATCAAAAGAAAAGTTGTCTGCAGCATTCACACTCAGATAAAAGGGATATTATAGAATTTGAGATACAAGGTGTTCAGAGGAGAGGTGAGACTTTTCCTGTGTGGACAGATGTGAAAAGCCATACAGTGCACATGATCTGAAAAAAGAGTCAGTTCAGGGTGGGTACTGAGGCCTGGGCAGATTTCTGCAGCACAGATGTCCCATAACCCCCCTTTGCTGGACTAGATGGAAATGAGCAGGATAATGGACACCCAGAATCTGGTCTTGTGGAGCAGGGAGTGGGAGGAGGGCTCAGCATAAATCCTCACTTCACATCCAGTCCAGGGAGACCAAGGGAAAAATAACATGGAGCTTTCATTTGTGTTTCAAATTAAAGCAGACAAAAAGAGTTTTTATTATTGAATTTATCCTCCCTGTAGCTGAAACAGTAGATTAAAGTCTTGTATACTGCTTGCTATCTTGTCAGTATTCCAGTCTTCAGAACATTGCTGGTTTGATTCTTCATAGAGATTTTTTTTTTTAAGTGGTATAAGCATATTGGTAAATCAGAACTATTTTATTATCTTTAGTTTTCCTCTGAATGATGTCTTCCATACCATTTTTTTTGTTTGCCCTGACTTTTACTAATTCTCATTTTATCTATTTATGCAGTATCCTCTTCCAACTGTCTTGTCCAGATGATTCACTAACAACTGGACTAATGGCCATCTCACTCCTTAGCAGCTGAGAGGGTGAGAGAATGAAGGGGTCAGGCCATCAGCTGCTGCAAATTGGTGCTGCACCATTGATTTAATTGAAATGGTGCCAGTTTGCTGCAGCCGAGAATCTGAGCCTGGGGCTCTGCTCAGCCCAGGCTCAAGGAAAGCACATCTCCAATCTGTTCACCCACCTGAAGTTTGTTACCTGAACTATGCTAGAGCTCAAGCTGGCTACCCATTGGCTCTCCAGATGAGCACGGTCCAATTAAAGGGAAATGAAAAGCAGCAGCAGCAGCACCCCACCATTTAGTTTCTTTCTCATGACCCCCTCAAAGACATCGGCATCTTCACGCTTTAGATGTGAACATTTGGTTTTGGGGGGAAAAACATCAAGCTCTAAGACACTGCCACAGCTCTACTGACTTAGTTTAACAGTGTCTCTTTTGCACTTCAGTTTGCTGATGGTAACACTGGTTTTGGTTCATAGCATTTCACATTAGTGCTTTTCCAGACTGAGGCATAAATTTTAGCTGCAAATGTATAGCAACTCCCCATAATCCTGCAAGGAGTTTTACACCAAAGTATTTAGAACAAGAGACTTGAATTTCCTCTTTCCCCATAAACTGCTGGAAGGAGCAGAGGTAATTTCTGATCTGAACTGTTTGGTCTAGCCCTTCCCTTTCAATTTCTATTCAAGTGTGACCATTTTGCAAAATATGTGTGTAAAACACAGTGTATTGCTACTGTTTACTGTAGGGAATTATGCTACCAGTTTATCTTGCTGTGTGGTGCACATTCTCTTTATTCCCATGGACTAAATGAGTTTAAAAAAAAAAAAAACAAACATAATCTAAAGTCACATTCTATATACCAAATTTCACTGTATTCAAGGCAGACTCACCTTTCTGAGAGTTGTCAAGATTGGCCCATGGACAGCAAGATGACAAACCCCTGGATGTTGATATCTGCATTGACAGAGATAATATTACAAATTAAGTGAAGAAGAAAACAGAAAACAACCAAAAAAAAAAAAAACCAAAAAAAACCACAAAACCCAAAAACCTGAGGGCCTGCTTCCTTTTTTTTTTTTTTTTGGCAAAAAACCTGCTACAGAAACAAATGTAGATGAGGGGGGCACTGAGCCATATAGAAGTGAGTAATTATCTACTGTTACAGGCCTTATTATCTCTCCAAATGTTTGCTAAAAATTCTATTGGGCAACCATCTGGACCCTGAGCTTTAACAGTGGATACAGAGTGGATTGTTGCTTTAACTTTTAGATGTGAAAATTTCTTTCTTTAATTCTTTCCTGTCATCCTGTGCTAAATAATTTAGTTGAATGTCTCCTAGATAGTTTTCTGAGTCCTCAGAGTCAGTGCATTCTAGATGATATCATCGCATAAAATATTCTTTGAAAGTTTATATATATCGGATTTTTTTTACCACTGGAGGATCTGAGGACACTTTGCCATCTGTTGTAAGGGTTTGCTAATGCACCTATTTTCTCTTCTATCCCTAACATTCTCTTTTTAAATTACTAGGCTTAATAATTTGCCTAATTGGTAGCCTCCCCCCACATCTGAAATTATATACAAGGCATATTGCTTCAACATCCTCTCTGCATATGAAACCTAGCAGTTCCCCTCTAAGAGTTTCCATTGTTACTGTATTGCTGTAGTTTTCAACAGCAAATATAATTTCCTTCATTCAGGCTGTGATAAATAATTCAATAACATATCATCAATAACTATAGACCAGTTGCTTAGCTTGAAACATGTCTCTGCTTTGCTGTGAAGGTCATCACTATCAATTATGCACCTATCTCCCATGGAATGTTTCAATTTAGTATTATAATGATAACAATAAATGATCTTTGTTTTTATGAAGGATATTTCATTGACATAGGTTTTCAGCTGGTTGTTTGGGTTTTTGTTTTTGTTTTTTTTTTTTTTTTTTTACTAATTTGCAGATAGGCGCTGCAAGACATCCAGCTTTAACTGTCTTGACCAAAGTCACAATACTGCATGAACAGCAGAACCAGAAATATAATCAGTCACCTGATGTTCTGCAGTTGCCTTTGGATATTTTCAGAGAAACGATGTGATGACCAAGCTGTGAGCCTTCTCCTGTGACACTGAATCCATATTGCTTCCTCCCTACCAAATGATGGCTTTCAACTCTCCCCAGTTCCAAGTTGCACAGGGAACCTGTAATGGGATTGCATCACATTTGAATTTACCTTTTGAAATGCAGCCCTCGGGCAGTCTCTGCTTTCCTCTATCTGAGCAGAGATATGGGTGAAACAAGTTCTTGATTTAGCTGCCAATAAGTGTCTAAAGCACTTCATGACTGACAGTCTGCAGAGGAGCAGCAGGATCCCATAGGAGCTAACAAGGGGATGCTGTTAAATCAGCCTCCCAGCCTAGGGTAGGATTGTTCCAGAAGCAAAGGGAAGAGAAGAACGTGACAAAGTCCTTGCTGTGTCCCTGACTTCCAGCACACTCTTATCCCAGGTGGGGAAATGTCAGTGTGCCCTGCACAAGGTGCAGGATCCTCCTCCACCTCCATCCCAGCACCTCAGGCATCCTCTGGCACCTCCCACCTCTCTCCCCCAATTGAGGGGAAGGAAATTGGACAAGGTACACACTCGTGATTCCTTTTAGTCAGAGGTCTATTATGAATGAGAATGGTAGCATTCTATATATGATACCATTTTCCTACTCCTCTCTTGCTGCATTTTTCTACCTATTTTCTTTGTAAATCCACCTTCTCTTGTTCTTTCTGGTCAGGCTGACTCCTCTGGTGGTATTAATTATTTCCTGAAATTGGTTGCTGTTATACTATGTTTTCCTTTGTGGCTTCAGTACTTCATAAGCTTGGATTAGTTTAGCTTATCTGAGATCTTTTGCTTAAAATATGTAAATAAAAATAACATTTCAGTAAAAGGTTAATATATCCAAACAGGATTTTGCTTTTTCTAATCATGCTTAGGACCAGATCTGTGGAGTTATGGAACATCTCTCACTAACTTTATTAGAAGTAGGTGGGTGTTTGGGAGTTCAGAAACAGACTGACTGTAAAATCTTGACCTGAAAACTCCAAAAGAGAAAGTGTAATTCTTAGAAGAGGGAGGAAAAGAAGTGTTCCGAGGGGTAAAATACAACCATCATTGTAAAATACTTGCAAGACTGGGGGTTGTGGGATGAATTTATCTGGATGATAGATAAGCCCGAATGGGAGAAGAAATGCATAACATAGCTCGATATCTTTTAATTCTTCTAAGTCTTAGTTGAAACTCTTCCATCTGGAAAAAATGTGATTTCTGTACTCCATAGCACCCTCAACAGACTCTTGGAAGCCACAAGCAGGAACTCAAAGAAGTAGTTTGAAAGAGGGCTTATTGCTTAACAGTGGCAATGACACTAATGGGAATGAGTGGGGATGGTCTGTGCTAGCACTCACTGATGGACTCTCAGAGTATGCAAGCACATTATTAAAAATAGTATCTGCAGAGAGGAAATGGGAAAAAGTGCCACTGTGCCAGCTGAAAGGACTCTGCAATACAGAGGGTAGAAATTTCAGTTGCACATCAAAATTACAATGCATTTAACCCCGTGCTATTTAACACTGGCTATCACTCAGGATATCCAGCCTGGGAAGCACAAATATTACTTTAATCCTAAATTCTCTTTTGACCAGAACGAACTCTCACAGACTTTTCCTTCCCTCTCCTCCTGGCCCCATGGGATCACCTGGCAGAAAGTCACCCAGATTGATGCAAGGACAGATGAAAGTAGGAGGGATTTTCCTCAGTTCTGTTTCAGTGCATGTGGGTGTACATTTCTGAGCATACATAAACAGTCCATACACCAGGAATTACAGACCAACACCAGTGAGCAGCCCAGGGATATATAACCAGACATATGACCATATTTGTGTGCAGAAGGAGGTGAACTCCAGGCACCACTAGTGTCAAACAGTTTGCCTTAAAATAAGTGCTATCATTTAAGCCTAACCTCTCTCCAATCTCATCATTATGTGATTGGGATTTTGTGATGGCATACTTGTCTGTTTCAGTACCATCTTGCTGTTGCAGGGGAAAAAAATTATCACAAGGAGAGCTTTGGAGCCATGATTTATTGCAAACCCATCCACTGATTTGTCTATTTTTTTCCCTCTTTTCCCCTCTCTTGTCTCCTGGTATTCAATGTCCCTACAGAAATGCAGATACGGCCTGCCCAAGGCATGAGCATAAAGGACATATAGGCTGAATGAGGGAAGCTCAGCACATTTTTAAATTAAAAAGAACATCTGCAGTTTTGCTAGCTGGGATAAAAATTACAAGAGCTGTGTATTCTCATGCTTCAGGGCATAAACTGATCAGTACCTAGGGTCAGGTACACCCCAATCTGTCACAATTAGGCACATACACAGAGTTTTAGACTTTCTCTGGAAACAGCTGTTTTTGGCTGCTGTTGCTGACAAACACAGTGGATTGAGGGGTCCGCTAGCTGGATAAGGAACAGGAAGTTCTGATTTTCTGTTACAATATAGTTTCTACAGAAAAATTTATGTGGCCTGAAAATCCACATGTAAAGAACTTTTACTGTCTTCTTCCTTTTATATTTATGTTAGGAGTCCCCTCTCATCTTTTCTCTGATCTAGCAGGATATTTTAATCAGGGAGACCTCTCCCTAAAAGCTTTTCTCTCACCTCTTTGAAGCAGTTTAGCAGGCATCTTTCTGTTCCATTTAGCCAGCTCCTGATTTTTTGTTGTTTGCTTTTAGTCCTAAAAGCTGTACCAGAGATAGGATTTTCCTTTGTCCCTTTAGATGTTGTGAGCTTGCAGACAGAAGGAAAGAAGAGGTGATGTGAGAGTTCACTTTTCCTGCCATTTCTAGACATGAGAGGACAGCCTCTCCAGGTAGCTGTTCTCATAAGTGATGTTGTCTGGACAGGCTAAATGATGGCATGTTGAAATTTCATATGAAGCAGGATGATTTCCATATCTGCAGATCCTCTTCAGTGGCATTAGTTATGCTAATAAAGTGGTGCGACTTTTCTGGCAGTGCTTGAGGCGGCTGCCAGGCTGTGACTGAAGACTCTATCTGGGGAAATAACTCAGCAAGTAAAATTCAGATGGCCGACAACCTGCTCGGGTTCCTGCTCCTCATCCAGAGCTGTGCATGAGCTCTATTGTTGAGCGCATAATAAACTGTGCCTAACTCAGACACAACCCCGCTGGCATCTCAGACATTACTTTGCAAAGCTCTTCAGGACACCCCCAGTGTTTGCTTAATTTATGTGCTGGTAGGCATTTCCATGACATTCATTGCCAGCGTGCAGAAAAGGCTGGCAAAGTTATTAGGGGAAGCAAGAGGAAAACAAAAGAGAGAGTCGGTTCGCGCATTGCACCAGATGAGCCCACCAGCTGCTGGAGGAAGAGGCATGTGCCACTCCAGCAGCAAAAGGAGGCAGGGTGAATGCAAGATGAAGCTGGATGTGAGACTGCACCCTTTCTTTGCACAGCACTGGGGTCCAGAGCCAAGCTGGGTGGGAGGAGAGGACTAAGAGGCAGAATTCAAATTCTAACCCCTGTCCTCAAGGAAAGCCCCTGGAAATTTATGGTACTCTGAGAATCAGAGGGTGGAGTCCTGTCCATACAAGAAATCCCTCTCTACAGGAATGAGCTACATCCCAAATCTCTATATTTTCTGCTTTTTTGGGGTTTAAATTTTCCTGGTCATGTTTTACGGTTTTCCACTTGTTTTGATCCAGAATTTAAAATCAAATAGGGAAATCTAAGGAAGGACCCTCCTCTGTCTTGGAACCAGCTCTGGTCTTGGTTCTTCTGAAGATTTTATTCATACTATGTGGTGGAAGATTTCTTTGTGACTAATCTTTTGCAAGAAGCCATCACAGAAAGAACAGTTTTAGAGTTTGCATTTGTTTAGGGAGTGCTACACTTTCATTCATGTTGTGATGACAATTGTTCTTCTGTTCAAGTTTGCAGAAAACTAATTTAACAAATGATGCTTGCACGTGTGCAGGATGAGTTTCTTTCCCCTTGGGTGATTTGAAGCTACACAGATGAGAGAGTCTTATCACTTCCTGCTGAGTGCCCTCTTGTCTGGCACAAAACATCCTGGGTTTTTTACTTCTGGCTTTCTGGGCTCTGTGGCTTTTGTACCTTGCTCAGGTAAAGAAGGAAACAATTTTTATCAAATTAATTTCTTCTCTTCCAGCATGTGCCTTTCAGGAGGAAAGTTACCATTTAATTTCTCTAGGCCTTCAAATGCAATTGTGGGGATTGAAAGTCCCCACAGACCTCTTAATGGACCAGCCTAACAGACTCACCTTTAACGTCCAGATGTTCATGTCACAGAGATGTCAGATAAATACATAATCTGTGCATTCACAAGAGTTTTATATCTACTAGAGAAGCAGAAGTACTTCTGCCCCAAAAATATTCAGGCACCTCATGAATGATAAGCATTTCTGGAGCAATGTTCATGCAGAAACCTTTCTCCAACAGCAAAAAATGAATCATAGCAACAAAACTCCCCTAAAAGCAAAACTTGTTCCTCCCCTGCCCCCACCAAAATAACACCAACAGCACAAGATTGTCCAGGCCTTTTTCTTTCCCAGCTGGTGGAATCTACTTGTATACCCATAGCCCTGTAATAACACATTGCTAGTGCTAGTAGCAGGCTGTCAGTTTTGTGTTGAGTTTGCAAGGCCTCAGATACGTCTTTATTCTGTTTGAACTTTTCTTGACCCTCCTGCAGCTTTGTTTTGCTTGGTTTAGCTGAAACTGCAATTTTTCTAATGACCAGATGGCTATGGCTAATTTGTTTTATTTCTGTTTATCTTTTTATGCTACCACCATGGTTTTATAACTCTAATTCAATGTGAGATAGAGAAATGCAGCCCTGCTAAGACAAGAGAGGCCTTAAGAAGTGGGGACATGGGATGTGGAGGAGTGGGGTGATAAGAGGTGGGACTGGCACTGGAGACTGCATTGCCATAAATAACTCACTCAGGGTCACTTAAAAAAAATAAAGACCCAGAGGTGGATGAAACCAGGTTTACAGGTAAAACAGGAAACTACATCTAAGACATGAGGAGGGTGCTGTATCTGGTACATTTGGATGCATTGTAGAGATTCAGTCACACTAAAAAAAAAGGACAAGGTGTACAGTTGTGCTCAGAAGCACGTCAAAATGACCACAAGCAGATCCTAAGGTAGAAAATAAACCACAATCACCACCATCACATTCCTCCTGGCAAAAGCTCCAGATGCTGACAACTCTGCATAAAGCCTGCCACACATACGACCAGGATGAAACCACTCACCTTCAGTCCCAGCAGAGAGGGAGATGTGTGAGCATAACACCAGGGAAAGTGACAGAAAACTCAGGTGTGTGTACGACAGTCTCAAGCACAGAATTATTAGTGCTGAAACTTCTCCTGCGTAGAAACGTTCTCTCTTTTTCCACACTAATTAGATGAGGGCTGAAAATGATTAAGCAACTAAGATTTTATTATTCTAACGATAAACTCTTGGTTTTATATTTAAGACATGTTTACTGTTTGCCCATAAAAATGATTCTGAGAGTAATGCACTTTCACAATCAACATTTGCCATAATCTATCAATTTCTGGAAGATGCGCTTCATAACCAGTTTAGGCTGATGAGAGAAAATAAAAAGGATGGTCCTAATCCCCTTTGTCTAGTACTCGTGGCTGGCTATTTCTACCTTTTCAATAGAACTGTGGTCTCTGATAGAGATGGAAATGCCTCTAGTCTAAATCTAATTGCACTCACACAAAGAGTAGTACCATTCACTGATATTTTCACTAACAGCAGTGTTAATAGAAGATAGCTGTAGCAGTACTGTATTTCAGGGCTACAAGGTTGCGGCCGTCTCAGTTTCCTGTGCTAAAATTGCAAGCATTAGCCCCAAAATGCTACTGTTGAAACCCTTTGGATGCAGGCACAGTTAGCACGCACACATTTGGAATTGCGTGGCTGCAAAATTAGCTGCAAACATTATAAATTTTGGTGACTGAAGAAGGATAAAGACAGGAGGCAGGAGCTGGGGTGGGAATGAGCCTTATAAATCAGCTTTGCCACCCAAAAAGGTGTGCGGCTGCACCACGGACTTGCTGCTTGCTGCTCATTATGTGTAATTCCCTTCTTCCAGGGAGTTCAGTTCTCCACTGGGAGAGCAGTGAGATGCAATTTTTCAGTCATCCAATCAGGGAACATATGATTTCAGGGGCACAGCACAGTTTACGGAAGAAGAGAGAATGAGCAGCTGAAGTGAATAATTCACAAGCTATCCGTAGGCCGCGATTTGTTTGTATAAACTATTTGGGTAAATACTTACGCATAACTATCATATTCATAGTATTCAGGAATGGCTTGGGAACAAAGGCCAAGCCTCCTGAATAATTTATTCCCCAGGAATTATTCAGATAGCTCCCGTGTATTCTCTGGAGCCTCTCTCCGTGGCACATTACCAAAAGGCACCGTGCATTAAGTGGGAGTTGGCTGTGCCCCAAGCAGGACGGAGGCAGAGGGCTTGGAGCACAACCTGCAACATCTGGAGAAAAACCTTGTCTCCCTCCAAGCTGAGCTGCAGACACCAAGGCACAGATGTGCCGTGTGCCAGTCTCCAGCGCTGAAAGTAAAACAACAACCTGGTGAAATCAGTGCTGCAGCAATATGTGATGGAAGCAGAAGTTTGAAATGCAAAAAAAAAATTCCCAAGATAACAAGCAAAAAAACCTAATAACAATCCCCCTAAACAAACAAAATCATAATAAAACCAAAATAAGCAATGAGAATCAGCCAAAAATAAAAATTTGGAGAAAACCACTTTTCACCACTTGAAAAGAAATAAAATTCTCTGGCTCTATATTAAGACCAGCTAATTATTATGTTTTATTCTTTTCCCCTCATATTATTTTAAAGTTGCCTATTTTCTGAGAGCTGGTTCATTTATTTCTTCTGTTCATATTAATATTTGAGACCTTATCTTCCCCACTTTCTGTGAGGATTCCTATAAATGGTGAGAGAACAATAGCAATCAAATTTTGAGGTCTCAGGCACTGAAAACAAGATTACTTTGTTGGATTTTGCTTGAACATTGTGAAATGTTGCTCTCATTTTCATACTTGGGGGGTTCTTACTGCTGTAATTTATTTACCAGACCACAGTCAAGCATGTGCATAGAAACACAAAGAGAAATTTTCCTTTTCTTCAAGTTTAATATTATGGCAATAAATTTCTTTTTGTTCCCACTGACCAAAGACAGTTTGGGTAAGTGCCTTCTTGATTGCATCTGCTAGCAGAAGAGATATTCCCTCTTCATTAGAACAGGGGCAGTTTTATCATTAATTTAAATGTATTGATTTTATTTTTTTGTACAACAGATGCTTAATTTCAGTCAGGCTTTTCAGATTTTGAATGCCCACAAGGAAATGATAATAAAGTTTCCCTTTTCCTGATGGTTTCTTTAGGGAGTATTTCCTTTCTGCCTATTACAATAAAGGGTTATTTCTCTTCCTCACTGAATTTTTTCTGAGTAAAAAGCCATCCTTGGCTACAAGGAAAAAAAATCACAACTGAGAAACATTTCCTCACAATCAGTCTATTGAAATGCACCTTGCACCTTCACAAAAGGGGAGCTTCTGAACCATGATGAATAGGCCTTGATTTTACAGGTCTAAGTGATATTTGAGCCACAGTCATTCCTAACTTGCTTGTTTTTCATTGGGGTTGTAACTATCCAGGTTCCCATAAAACAGCCAAACTACAGCCAGAAAAGGTTTCCACAAGTAGAGTCACTAGAATATTTAAATTTCACAGACAAGATGAGGAAATAAACAGAGAATTTGGGAAAGTGTTCAAAGCCAGACTGAATGGGGCATGGTCTGCTGGAAAATGACCCTGTCCATTTGAATAAGATGAGTTTTAAGGTCCGTTCTAGAGCCAAACCTGTTCTATAAATCTATGATTTTGAGTCAAACTATACATTTATTGTGTAATTTGGTTTGGTTTAGTTAACCAAAGCATTCACTATTTGTCTTCATTCTGTATGCATATGGGGATTGGTTAGGGATTTGGGGTTTTGGGACTTTCTTTTTGTATGCTTGTGTAGGTTTTTTCGCATGTTCCCCTGCTTGTTTGCTTTGCAATATGATAATATTTCAGCATAAATCGTTATTTTGAAACAGCATTTCAGCACTTTAAAGGTAAAAAAAATGTGCACTGTTGTGGCTCAGGGAAACTCTTCTATCTCTTTCAGGAGAGCCTGAAGCAACTATCTGTTGTTTGCCAAAATCACAAATTAAATTTTTTGCCTGAAATTGTCTTCCTGATTGTTTTAAGCCTGAATTTCCTTGAAAATCCATCTAGGTTAAGGTGTTGACCCTGACTGTGTTCAAAGAAAATAAGGAAATTGTGGAGTTTAAAAAAAAATAAAAGGGAGACACTGATGGTTAGGATGGGAAGTGAAGCACATTGAAGACAGTCCTTGATCAACGAAATGATAAATAGAAGGTAGGTCAGGGAGAAGTGCCCTGGAACCACTAATTTGCAAGAGCCTCCTATATCATTAAGCATCCACTTTTCTGAGCAGGCAAAAATTAAAATTGTGACTAGTTTTAGGGACATAACTCTACATCAGTAA
The DNA here is from genome assembly GCA_039654755.1 of Calcarius lapponicus. Classification (NCBI taxonomy): domain Eukaryota; kingdom Metazoa; phylum Chordata; class Aves; order Passeriformes; family Fringillidae; genus Calcarius; species Calcarius lapponicus. The sequence goes on from CM077481.1 coordinate 3,368,111, forward strand.
AACTCCATCTTGCTGACCACAGCCATATGCAGCTATTGCTGAACTAAACACTTTGAAAACAGTGAAAGGCTGATTTACCTGTCAGAAAGTGTTAAAACTCTTGGCAGAGTCAAAATTAGAAGTTAAAATGCCCTATTTTACTCTACCTTCTGCAGAAGTGCTGTACCTTTAATTTTCATAATCTCTGCAGCTTTAAATTCAACATTTATTTTTAACACATATATTTTAATGAAACATGAAATATAAAACGAAACTCCAGTCTGCCTCCTATGAGCATGGAGAGAAATCCTAATTACCTGTTTCAAAAGTGTGAAGCTCTTTCTAATTTTCCAGCAGCCAGGTTCCTTAGACAGCACTCAGTATTATAACTATTTATGCCAATTGTGCTATTTCATGCATAAAATTACCGCATTATTGTTAGAATAGATGCTGGAGAGATATCTAAGCAGGGTGTAATCACTTCACTTTCTATCAAATTGTGCTTCTGAAAGGTATCATAAATTTTATTAGAAGGCAAGAGGCTAATGGAAGCCAATCAGCGTTAATGCTGATAAAATTGCTTGTATTTTACATTATAAAACAGGGAGATATTTTTATCGTAAGGTTCCCTTTTGTTTTATTAAGAGCATATCATGGAAGCCAGGGCACAATAGTACAACAGAGGGCTGTCAGTAACCCTCTCCTGTTCCTCTTCCTGCCTTAGCTTACAAAAAAGTTCGTGTCTCAAGATGCTTTCAGATCTTTGATGGTGTAAAGGGAGTGCCAAATAGGTTCCACAAACACTCAGGTCTGCTGACTTGCACAACTCTTTGCAATGATGAGGTGCATCTCTGATGAAAATATTTATGTCCCAAATGTTATTTGGTGTTTTTATTGTTCAAGCTAATTGTTTTCTATTAGGCTGCCTATAGAACCTGGAGAGGGATAGTTTTTATGACTCCCCAGCTTATTTTTAAAGCTCCACAGCAGCAGAATTAGAGTGGATTTTGATATGGGAAGGATGAGAATCCAGAAATGAGGATGGAAAAAAGGAGCTTTACCCATCAAGAAGTAATTGAATACGATTTAAAGAAATTGGTATACTTTGATGGTAAATTAAAAGTTCTTTTTTTTCCTACCTGTTAATAAAATTTTGTACTTAACAGAGCCACATTCGTGCAGTCATTTGCAAAACAGCTGGTCCAAATTAGTTTCTTTTTTTTTTTTTTCTTTTTTTTTTTTCAACTGCATCAGGTAAGTGTGGCTGTTTCTGACCTACGGTTAGGGAAAGGGAGACACCAAAAGGTGATGAGCCAATATCCCAAAGAGGGAGTTTGTGGTAGAGCTCACAGTGGAAATGAGATGGTGATTCACAGGTAGTAGCATTTGGTGAATGCATTGGTTATTTATAAACTATGAGTGGTTTTTCACGCCCTGGCACTGCAGGGACAGCACCTTTGCAGGCTCTGAAAATCCCAGTTCAAACACCTGCTTTACCTGACACGAATGCTTATCTTCATCTGTAACATATACTCTGTCCCTGCACATAATTCAAATATTGACACCACCACTTTCTGGGACGTTATTTGTTGCATTATTAATGTTATTAGCACTATTTGCACTGCAGCCATGAAGGCCCCTCCAAGACAGGGTGTTTTGTGTCAAACGCTCTACAAACACATGTCAAAGGACAGTCATGGCACTGTTGGATTAACAATCTAAATACCTAAGGCAAACAGAAGCTGGGAGAAACCACCCTGGGTACCCTGAGCAGGCAGGTTTTCCTGTGTTTAAGAAGGCAGGTGACAGGTACCTGATCTAGGATCAGTTCACAACTTTGCCACCGATTTTCTGTATAATACATTACTTAATCACGCCACAATTCCTCAGTTTTCCACAGGAGTAATGCCACCAATTTATTCCAAGTCTCCTTCAGGTCTAAAATTGCTGGTGCCTAGACCCAACTCCAGCTAATGAAAAAGAGTCATTGACAGGATTTGGCCCATTACTGAATTCATATTCCTGCCTCAGGTAGTCATGCATATTCCTGTCAAAGCCCACATAGTGTAACACTTGGTGTTAATGGAGTCACAGTAAGGATGGATTTGTTCTCATCCAACTACATGTTTTAATTCAAAGACCACATTACTGTTCTAGTGATAGATTAGATAAGAGCAAAATACATTTATTTCTTTTAATTCCAATTATGTTTTAAAATTCTGTTTCTGGTTGGCTGTTATTTATTTGCAGAGCTTTTTATTATTATTCTTTTATTATTACACTGCCTTGGTGTAACTTTTTTTTCCTAATTTAATCCTCTATTTTTAAATACGATTTTCTTCCTCACCCACCAATAGCTGCATGACTGATTTTACTGAATGAAATTTATAACAATGACAGAACAAAAGGGAATTTAGTCTGAATCCAAACTAAAGTCATGTTAACAATATATTCAATTTTATAGCCTCAATTTCAATGGGGCGCCCAAGTCTTTCTGAAGTCAACAGTCTATTCTCATATGCCAGAACCTGAGTATACTTTTGTATAACTGGAATTAGTATAACAGTGGTTAGCTTATCTGACTTTGCCCCCTGAAATCATTGACTTTAAAATACCTGTCTCAGGCAGACTGCAGTGAAGAATAGAGAATTATTATCACATTTCCAGGTAAAAAAAAAAAAAAAAAAAAAAAAAAGTAAAAATGTGAAATGAAGTTCAGGCTGGAAGTATTTATCATAGCTAGGTAGGAAGTACTGCTAGAATATAGAGATAATTTCAAACACACTTATCACATTCTTGGGCAGTGCATCTCTTGTGTCAAGATACTACATTTGTGGAATGGATTTTGGCTTTTAATGAGAACCATCAAACTATCACAAGACCACAGGCTGACAAAACTCTGCTTTTCTGCTGTGTGACTAAGACACTTGCTTATGCTATCACTGCAGTTATAACCCACAGTCTCAACTTCTGCTGCTTTCCACATGTGTGGTCAGTGTTTCTTCACATTCTTGACCCTTCTGAGCTGTCTAACACGTCACCACGTCCCCTCTCTCTGTGCCTTTCCATCCTGAAAGGCCCCTTGCAGAAAGCCCCATTGCTGACAATTTAAGTGAAACTGGTTCCACTGTGCCCCAGGGGACACAGTAACTGCAGTGGGATGTTAAGATATTCTCCCAGGTGAGGTGAGGCTTAAGATGGAGCCATTTCTCCTCCTGAGGATGTGCCCCTAGTACGCACAGCTGAAATGCCAAGCTGGAGATGGGACAGAGGGTTTGCACAGCCCTGGGTCTGCCTCTCCTTCTGGAGAGTTCTGCAGTCACTCGTTAAAAAGCACCAAGGGCAAACTGAGACACCAAGTATCTTTCATGTGCCAGATCATGCTCTGTTGGTCCAGCAGAAAGAGGTTGCTTTTTGAAAGGACAAGGGATACTCTCTGTACTTACATTTCCTACCAGCTGATGATGCCTCGGATGCCTCTTATAATCATAGAATAACCTGAGTTGGAGGGAACCTACAAGGATCACTAAATCCAACTCCTGGCCCTGTACAGGACACCCCAAGACTCACAACATGTGCTGAAGAGTGTTGCCCAAACTCTTCCTGGACTCTATCAGACCTGGGACTGTGATCACTGCCCTGGGAAGACTGTTCAGTGCCTGGCCATCCTCCTCCTTTGTTTTTTTTCATTTTATGAGAGTTTGGTATTCTTTTTCCTTGTTCATGTTAATAACCAGATCCTTTTTTTCAAGCATTTCTTTTGTTACAGCAAAATCCAACAAAATCCAAAATAAGATGGAAAAGCCATAAACATATTCAGCATTTCTGCCTGTATATAGCCTGTAACTGAAGACAGCTGCAGCTGAGAAAAGAGTTTGCAGTGATGTTCATTCACTGTGGTGATTAAAATACATCTTTTGGACCACCAAGGCTCTGAATCTGCTTCTGTGATTTAGGAATCCCCTTGCAGAGAAGTAGCCATAGATTCATAGTCAGAGCACACATTACCTCATACACAGATCTAATTTTGGGCTTCATTGATAGCCTAGGAACATTAAAGTTCCCCCTTTCCTTGTAAGTGACAAGACTTTTGCATTTCAGGGACAAAAAATAAAAGAAAATCTGATGAGATTTTGTGTTGTTTTAGGGCTCCAGGATTATCCAAATTTCATTCAATCTCCATATGAATAACACCACCCTTATGATAATGGCTTTCAAATACTTATGCATCAAATAATTATGCCGACAAAGCACTATACTCCAAACTTTCCTCAGACTGATGATAGAAAACATGAATTATCAGATAAAAGTATTCTCTATTTCCATCCAGATTTTGTTAACACTGCTGTTCTGCAATCTCCCTGAGATGAATCTCAGCAGAAGTACTCAGTTGATTTACAGCCTTGTAATTCATTTGTCGTCATTTATTTTCCTTTGTATAAAACAAGATGTAACTGCACAAATGCTGAAATCCAGAAGTGGTGGATTAGGAGGATTCTGGTTTGTCAATGTCCTTTTACAAAGAAGAAACAAAAGGAGCTTATGCAAGGCAATGCAAAAATATTCCAGCTAAGCATATGAAACAGTTTGTAATAATATTCCTTTTTTCTAACAGGGAAAGAGGGTTGGCCACATTCTGTACTCGAGTGGTCCATTTCTACCTATGCCTTTTCACTTCAGATCTTGCAGAGCACAAAGTATTGGCAAACCGAAAATATATATCCAAAAATATAAAGACAGATGATAAGACCCTCAATATATGCTGGACTATGCAAAGAATTAATTTTTTTAAATTTTCTTTCTGTTGTATGTATGTATCAGTCCTTTGTGATGCGTGAGCAATAAATTCACATCACAGCACCAAATTAGCCTTATGACTACCTGTCAGCCACATGAAATACAGAACTTGCCTAAATTTGGGGAAGTTGGTCAGGTTTAATGAATGTCATCATTCAAGCAATAAATACTGCCTCTGATTTCTCTGTGAACTTACAATCGTCTGGTAAAGAGGGTAGATAACAAAAATGCTCAAGTTGCTTTAGTGACAACATGATATATTCAATATGCAAAATCAGAATTCTTCTGTATAATGCCATAGAGACTGACTGAGTAGAATGGATTGATTTTATTTTCTCTTCAGAAAAGTTCAGCTAGATCTGTATATCAAATCTAGGGTTACAGGCTTTGCACAAGAGATGACAGCTTTGTGTTGGAGACATCAGGATTCTGGATAAAAATATTCCAGTTCAGCACTCAGCCAGACTTCCTTCGGCAGACTGCTTGTTTTCAAACTCCCATTTATTATGTAGGGATAATATTTTCTTTTTCCATTCATCTGGCTTGTTTATACTATAAGCTCTTTGCAGTATTATTTATCTCCAATGATGTATAAGTTCAGCCTGTGCAGAACAGATCTATATATTTTAATAAATCAATACGAAGATCTAGGCAAGAAACAGCTTTTTGCCCTAAAGACATTTTCAACATTTTTAACAGGAAAATACAAGCTGTCTTGAAGCTTTTCTTTTTTTTTTTTTTTTTTTTTTTTTTTTTTGGTGGAGAAAAATATAAACCACACCATGTGAGAAGTTTACATATATTGAATTCCCACTAACCCTGAAGTCAGCTTTTACATGGGAAATGAAAATTCAGGATATTCAGGATCTGGTCTTGAACCAGGTAAAATGGGTACTTGAACCAGAACTGTCAACGCTGGAGTTGTATGTGCATTTTTATAACTGTGTTGCACATGGTTGGTTCTGTGTTGCCATTGAGAATAGAACTCTTGCTCTAACTGGAAAAGGAAAAGAGAAAGTATTGGAGAAAAACCCACTGTGAGCCTCGAAAGCTTTATTTTTGAAACTTTCTATTCCTTTTTACAAAAAGTTTCAGCTTCAAGTTTGCGCAGCTATGCAAGTTTGGGGAAAAGAAAATTATTAAGCCTGTCAATGTTCTGTTCTTTGTGCCTCCTCTGTTGTCTTTAAATGCCTAATTTTCAAAACATTTTTAGTACTTTTCCAAGTTTCTTGTAAAAAATTTGTTGCAGATGTTCTCCTTCATAATATTTATATATACTAAAACTAAAACGCAAAACTCAGCCTGCTTTCTATTATTTATGGTGGAAAGTAATGTGGCAATAACTGTCTACGACTGAAAAAAGTATGTTTTTCTCTCACTCACTTGTTTTGTAAAGCTGCCTGATAGTATTTATTTTAAAATCATCACTGCAGAGCAACATCCTAAAAATACCACATCTCGAAACTAGACTTGTAAACCAATGACAGCAAGTGAATATAAGTAGGGAATAACATCTCTCTGCTTTAACAATAAGAGAATTTAATAAATATCACATTTGGCATACTCATTGCTCCATTTGCTGACTGTATATGCATATATACAAAGAATTTTCCTAGTAATAGACAGATTTCACCAGACCATTTTCCTATATAAATGACAGAGTTTTCCATTTTAGACTTAAAATACACATAAATAAGCACTATGTTTGCTCACACGAAGAGAATATTCATTAAAAAAGATGAAAGAAAGGGATTCTCAGCAAAACTAATCATACCATGTATACTTAGCTGTCTCATCTAAACCTAAATTTCACTTGAACATTAATATTGTTTTCAGATACACTGTACTATTATTTACCTTTTCTGGTCCAACATTGCAATGAATTTCTGTATTAATTATACTGTCTGGACTATTTGTCAAGGTAAAAACCAATTCAAGTAAAATGTTTCTGTGTCTGAAAAAATGAGAAAAAAAATGGGGAAAAATAATGCTTTCCGCTTTATTTTTTTTTTTTTTTTTTTTTTGGTTTTTCACATTTTTTTAGATCCGTTCCCTGAAATGCACAGGACCAAACTCTTGGGGAAGGAGAAGCAAATATTTAAGACCACTGAAGAGGAAGCAGAGGACACTTTTTTCCCCTCCAGTACCAGCACAAAAGAGTGGAGTCACAGGTTAACCTGATCACTCTTAATATTTCTAGAATCAGTGAACTAGGGCAGATATTTCAGAAGGCATTTAACTCACCCTAAAATTAAAAACTGACACATATTCCTGCTTTTTGGCAGACCACATAGTCTTGCAGTGTAGGGATTGGAGGCCTAGAGTAACACAAAATCCAAACCAGCATCGGTGCCTGAATTTAGAAGTGAACCAGGATCCATGCATGGAATCCCCAGAGTGCTCAGCTGTGTCTTCACAGCTCTTGAGATGTTCAGAGAAACCTCCATTGCTTTCCAGGTGATAGCAGTGCTGTATTTTCTCTTAAACCCCAACAGAAGACTCCTCAACTTAAACCAAAATAGATATTGAATGGGGCAGACCACCATTGTGGGCCCATGCTGATGTGTCCTGAATGCAGATGTGCCGTGAAAATTCTGTCCAATGACTTCCTAAGGAAGGGTCAAGGACTTGTGTAAAGCTTTCTGCAGAAGGTAAGTACAATTGCTCTGGGAACTGGACAAGGATGCTGTTGAAGGATGCTATCAATACTGTCACAGGATGTTATTAGCATTATTAGGATGTTAAGAACTGGCAGTGCTCCTTTAGAAGCACTTGATGTCATAATAGAATTCAACACGAACACACAGAACATCTGTACATTCAAGGCTTTCCTGGAAAACAAAAGGAAATCCTGAAGGGTATAAGGATTTTAACATTAAAAAAAAAAGTTGCCGCTTTGATCAATACCCTCAGGATTTGCAAAATGGCAGCAAAGTGAGGAACATGCCAAATAATTTTTGGCTTTGGCCCTAATTTGTAAGTCTGTCAAAGACTTCTCTTGCCAAATGGTGGAAAATGGATTACTGTCATTTTTCAAGGGACTGCACATCATTTTCCATTGATTGGCATGCCAAATCCTTCACAAAGTAATGAGTCAGGCATGATGCAAATCATCGTTGCACTGTCACTTTGATTGCATAGTCCTCTATCAATGTGATTAAACTGGTGTGGCATCTAAAAGGTAACATACGACTCTGCTTGGCTTCCACAGTGGAAAAGAAAATTTTAGTGCTAGGCAGAGGAAAGAGGAGACAAACAAAATGGTGAGAGACATCAGCCGGTACCTGTTGCCATGTTTGTGAGTAATTTTTTAGCTGAAATGGTAAAATACTGATCATGGCTCATGAAGAAAAGAGATTTTCCTGGAAAATTTACCATCACTATCATACATGTTTTCTTGTCTGTCACAGCCATTTTAATGCACTTACCAAAATTGCATCTGAAGATAAGATGTAGATTTGCTTCTTAATTAACCTGTTGCTCACAGAACTATAGACACAGATAACATTACATTTTCAAGTGCCTTGTACTTTATTTTCACTGCAAAATCCTAATGAAACACCCAAATATTGTGAAATGCTGCACACTTGTAAATACCATGAAACATTCTACATCAAACCATGAAGACCTCATCTTCAAACTCTTTTTGATGTCAGAGTGTCTCTGACATACACTGAACTTATTTTTTTGCTTTTGGATTGAAGGAATAATGCATCTTCTAGATGCAACCACATTTGTTTAAGATGTGTATTCATCTTCCCTCTGTGTGCTCTCTCATTTCAGATGGGTTTAAGAAACTCTGCATTCTTACATGTGCTGAGGAAATTAATATTTTCTTGCTCCTTTTTGGACCAACTATTTTCATTAAAGTTTTCAAGCCCCTGATCAGATTTGATAAAAGTGACTAATGGGCTCCAAAATTGGGAAAAGTGAGTCTGACAGCTACAGGTACCCATCTGAGCACAAGCAGAAATAACTATGACCATATATTCAGCACTATTTCATAGAGAGGCTAGAAAGGGAAATGAAGCCATGCTAGATCAGTCTGACGAGAAAGTAGTACTTTTAATATTTATTTTTGCAGCCATGAAAGATATTCTGAGATTATTTATTATTGTGGAGGAGCTAAACAGTAGATTTAGGTGTCTGCCTGTGAGCTGAACCCTTTACAAAACTTTCTGACAGAGCTGAAAAGTAGATTAGCATTCAGCTCTCACATATCCCGCATCTTTGAGCTATCCCTAAGTGGCCTTCCTGCTTCAATGCTTCCTCAGTAAAAAGTAAGTAAAATAATTTCATCAGTTTGCACTATGGGATCTCTACTATTTTAGACAATAATTCATTCTGTTTGTGGTAGTTGAGGGGCTCTTTGGTTTGATTTTACTAAATGATGTGGAGATTCATCTTCATGTTGAGATCACTAAAAATCTGAGAACACAGTTCACATCAAAAATTTCTTAGAAAAATTTTGGAGTATTTCTCCAATAGAATCAAGCCTCTATATTGTCCTCCTTCTGGACCGATGAAGGATTTTATTTAATTTCACTTTATTTTATTTTATTTATTTTAATGTTATTCAATTTCATGTCATTTGATATAATTTTATTTCTTCAGCAGAGCTGACAAAGTTAACAAAAAATCATAAAAAAGGAAAGCTTCGAATTCACAGTATATATTTCGTCAATGGCATTCCTGTGAATAATAACTAAAGTTTTTAAACTCAACTTTTTCCATTACTTTCCTTGTCTTTTAGTGCCATCAAATTAGAAAGTGTAATTTGCAACCAGTTTCCATAGAAAGAAATTACTAAGAAAAGAAACGGTCATTAAAAAACCTTTCTGAAATACACTTATTTACAAGCAAGTGGTTCACAAGGTGCAAGTGCACACAAGTACTCACAACCTGTGAAAATATTTGATTTTAGATGCAGTCAGAGGTTTACATAAAAGTGATTTAAGTTGTTATTAACTTAATTAAAAACCAAAGCAAAAAAAAAAGAAAATAATCAAGTCTCCATGTTGGGTGGATTAAACTTAAATTTAACCAGCCTAATTCAAAAGAATGAATTTTTGAATAGATTAATGTCAATATTGAGATCTGCACCCTGAAGATTTACAGATAGACAAAGACTTGGAAAATCTATTGGGTTTAGATAACTTGTTAAAATTAAATTCCTCATGTTTTCCATTACATTCTATCAATATGAAATCCAAATAAATTCATATATAATAAATTTTAATAAATAAATTTTAAGTTTACTCTCTAGTTGATTTTCAGAGTAAATTTTAATTGGGATAAATCCTGCCATTAATTTGTTGCCCATGAAAAGAACAGACTTCTATTTTTGTGTGACTGTTTCATCAGTGCTCACCATCACAGCAGAAGCCCTCTCCCTGCCTCCAAACCCAGACTAGATTTTTCTTTCTAGCTATAAACTATGTTCATAGCCAGGTGTCTACAACAAAGGCTGTTCAAAGGTAGAGGTCTGAGAACAAATGTCATGCAGTGCTTTTTTTTCTGACTGAGCTTTGGTCTTCATCAAGGTCTGACAAATATTGGCATTATATGTCACTAAGAAGTAAAAGAGCATGCTCTGACCTTCAAGAATCCTCACAATATGTACATTATGTTGATGTGCCCTTTGTTTTGTCTCTCTTAGTTTGCTTTGGCGGCTTCAGCAGATTTGGCCTAATGCAGGGTTATTTTACCAAGTTTTATCTGCCTCTCTTAACCATGAACTAGACAACTGACATTGTCTGACACTGTTTTCCTTACCAGTGCTCCCGTGACAATCAAGGCAATCACAGAGGACTGGGTTCAAGTACATTGTTAACACTGATGAGCACCCTCAGGAGCTTTGCAGGTTTCTTTTGGAGGAAGAATCACCACGTCTGACCACGCTTCCAAAGTTCTTTCTGTCTTTGTGTCAATTGCTCTGAACAGACAGTTAGGTTCAACACTTAAAGAAATTCATCCTCCTCACACATCTCTGAAGCAGCTGGCTTAAATGTTGGAGCTCATATTACACCAGGAATGAAGGCTTCTGTAGTCCATAGGACTTTGGACATTCTTGGAGTTCTTTTCAGTTTCCAGGCATAAAATGCCCTGAGTAGCATTATTTTCTAGTACATCAGTCTCAGTTTGATATGGGCTTTTGTACTGAGGAAGTCAAAAAAATTAGGACAATACCATTTGAAAATGATGTAAAGTAGTTGTTCTGAAATGTGGTAAAATACAAAATACCACTACCTCATCCTGCAGGAGATATCTGTATTTCTGTATTTTATAACCAAAAGCAGAATAAGCAACTGTATTGCCAATATTTATATAGTGTCATTTGTTTTAAGGCAGGTTCTAAATTGCTTGGATCTTTACATTCACTTTGATGTCTGGAATAATTAACTAATCTTAAAGGTTGTAAAACAAGTGAGTTTGGTCATAGAACCACAGAATGGTTGGAAGGGACCTGAAAGATTACCCAGTTCCAACTCCCGAAACTTGATATTCCGAAGTTAGAAGATACACTTCAGCTGAAGGTATCTGAAAATACACACAAGTATATATACATATTTTTATACATATGTATTAGAAAGTATTAAAGTTCTTCTTCATAATATTAACTTGTTATTGAGGTATAGTCACGTACAGTAAAGCTTAACAGTTCTTTAAATATTTGACCATATTTTGTTGAGGCAATATTTATCAAGTGTTGTCATTTGACAGTCTGATCTATCAGGTATGTCAAGAATAAGCTACAACACTGTAGCTCTTTTTGGCTCTTATTTTTCATGTTTTTAAAGAAAAAATAAAAATATATAAAAAAAGATAGTCAGGTGAGTATCTTAGTGTCGTAAAGAATCTCAGTTATAACCCGAAGTACATGCATACTGAAATGACTTCAGAAACAATTAAGAGCTTGATTTTTAAAAGGCCTTACCCTCAGTCTTTCTTAGACTTCCTTGAACTCAATGATAAGACTGCCTGAGCCTCAGAAAAGAGCTAGCAGGCAAGTACAAAGGTACAGTACATGTATTTGCTAGAAGTAGAAAAGTAGAGCAAGTTGGTTACAATGCATCATTTCCCCCAAAGTGATTTATTTTTCATAGATTCATGTATTCTTAATGAGATATTAAAGCAGCTAGTCTGATCTCCTGTGCATCAATGGCCATCACATTTTATGCCATTACTATTGTGTTGAACTCAAACATTATTTGTAATTTAAATATATTTTAGACAAGCATTCGAAAGCAACATGAAGATTTACAGATGCTGTATCCACACACACCTACAGTCTCACCCATGAGTTCTTTACTATTGATTTTGGGGCCCTCAGTTTTTGTAAAATTGGGTTTGCTTTGTTGGCATTGTCTTAAGGTCAATACTCACGCACTTTTACTCATTTTAATCACCCTTGGTACCAGTAGCTGGTCAGAGTGGAATGGAGCCTTGCTGCAGGAAAGATGGCTCACTTAGAGACATGTCCATGCCTGGCTCCAGAGTGACAATCCTGTCTTTCCTCCAGAGTGACAATTGACTCCTTCAAGGCTGTTTCCTTCCATCTGCTCCCTGATTCATCCTATGGAGCAGCCTCTCATTTGTGACTTGTTTGCATTGTGTTTGAAGAGGTATAATATTGGGATAGGTGAATATAATCAGCAGCCTCTCACATATAAATTCCAATATCTAGGTGTATCAATGACATCTTGAGGACAAAATTCCATCATTTGGAGTTAATGGGTATTTTCAGAAGCTCTTTTAAGTGGTCTGACAGGTGAATCTGATCAATATTGTGATAGGATAAAGGGGAACATCTTCAAAATGAAAAATAATAGGTGAAAAAAAGATTGGTTTAGAGCAGATATTAGGAAAAAATTGTTTCCTGTGAGGGTGGGGAGGCCCTGGCACAGGTTGTCCAGAGAAGCTGTGGCTGCCACATCCCTAGAAGTGCTCAAGGCCAGGTTCAATGGGGCTTGGAGCAGCCTGCTCTAATGGAAGGTCTCCCTTACCATGAAGGGGAATCGAACTAAGATGTCTTTAAGGTTGCTTCCAATCCAAAACCTTCCATACTGCTATGATTTTATGTATTTTCCCGGAGTACCTGCAACGAAACTTAGCATATGTTTATGTCTACATTTGTACTTTGCAATAGCTATACCTGTTTACACCTATTTAACAATACCTTTTTGTATATATTTTCTATAGTTATTATTATTCTAATTTTTTTCAAAATTATTTAAATATACAGAATAGATCATACCCAACATTAAGAGGGAAGAGAAATGTATAGTCCCATCTAGACCTATTCCCTCTAGATCAGCCTCTTCTTAAGGGTGATTTTCTTAAGAAATATTCTTAAACATGGAGTTATAACCTTGAAGGTGAGCAGATTTTAATACCCTTTTCTGCCACTTCTGAATAGCTGTTCCTTATGTTTAATTTAGGAAAAATGTCACTTCTTAGACTGTTAGGTTTGGCTGTTTGGTTCGTTTTAATAATATCAGCTGTGGACATTCTTACCTCCTGCTGAATTCAATAACTTTTGGTGATTATATGATTAAGTCACTTAGCCAAGAAGATGGTAGGTTTGTCTAATTCCCAGGTTCCAAAAAAATTTAGGTTCTTAAAGTTCTTGGTCCACCCAAAATGCTGATACCTCTTGGCGTGTGCTGTGGAACAATCTCAGGTGCCAGTGACACTTTTAGAGTTTTTACCAGGGAAAACCTTCTTTGGTATTTTGTACAGGTTATGTATTTTGCCATTTGAATGTAAGTTAAATGTAGTTTCTTAAATGCCACTCTTCTGAGATGATCATTACTATTCAGGTATGAGACCTAGGGGTTATGATAGAAAGTTTTATGAAAATGTCAGCTCTGTGTTCAGTAATGGTCAAAAAAAAGACAAATCTAATGCTAAAAATCATTAGGAAATAATGGAGAAAATTGATTTAGACATTTGGAAACAGAGATGGTTCAAGCATATCTGTAGTGCTGTGTGTGTTTATATCTTAAATGCCCTCAGCATAGTAATGAGGAAAACTGGTTAAAAGATTAATAAAATGATAACACATGGTAAAATGATAACACATGATAACACATTTTCCAGTTATTTTTTACTTTGGAAAAGTGTTGAGATTGAACCCTACATAATCATGGAAATTTTGGTGATGAGAAAAAAGTATTGATTGTTCATTGACTCTAAAAAAAGAAAAAAGAAAACAACCAAAACCCACAAAACAAGTGGAATCAAAGTAAGCTTCCAAGACCAAGATTCAAAATATGTAGCAGGAGTTCTGCCTTCACTCAATTAGAATAACTGTTGTGAGAACACCTGTGAAACTCTTTCCAAAGAGGTTATGGATGATAAAAGCTTCAACATGTTCAAAGGGACAATGTCCAAATATATGGAAGAATAACCTCCTGATAGCTCCTAAATGCACAGGAACTGTGTCCAGGAAAGGAAGACTCAATGACAAAAGCAGCTGTATTTGGAAGAGCTGTGGGGCAAAACCTTCTTATTCTTGCTGAAGAACTTGGCTTAATAATAGGATGAAAAACAGAATGCTTATTCTCATTTTCATCATCTTATTAGAAACCTTGGAGATCTGAGGTCTCAGAAAGATCCCCAGACTTTAAGGATTTACCCTCTTTTCTGCAGCGACTTTTCTGTAAAATTTAGTTTCCACTTTAGAATGAAATGGCAAAATAACTCAGTGAAAGGCTTCTAGACACAGTGACTCCATGGCATCCACGATTATGTGAGGATCACCAAGAAATTCCATAAACTGGGCTTTCTTTCTTGTCATTTAAAAGAACTATATAAAATTTCTCCTGGGACAGATTCCTGGCAGGCATTGTTTTGATAAAGTATTACAATAATGCACCACTGAAGCAGTAGCAATCCTGGATATTACAAAAAACATGTCAAAAGAGTAAGCTGTTCTTTCAGTGTGTTGAAATGCATCACTAGAGGAACAGATGCCAGAGGAAAAAGGATTGTGAGAGGCCACAGTGCTTTAGAGGTTCAGAGAACACCATGAATGATGTTTATTATTATTTATTTGTTGGGAGTTTATTTATTGTACAGTACCACAGAGTGGGCTCTGTACAAATCTGTATTGAAAAAGGGTACTTCATAAGTTATTTAAAAAGAAAATCTTTACAGTATAAGATTACTAATACACCAGCAAAACCATTCATCAGGTAAACCGAAATAATTTTCAAAATTTAAAGTTCAAATTTAAAAGAAAACATATACTTTAAAATTACAATTAGAATTTCCTTTTCCTTTTTCAGATTTGGAAAGTTTTAAGAATACTTTTACTTGCACCCATTAAAAATCTTTGAGACTCTATATGCAAATAAAACAATGCCATATGAAGCTCATGTTACTGGGCAGACTCTTCCAGGGAATAGATTTTAGCTCTTGGAGTCCTATGAGTTAGCAAAGAGATCTACTCTGCTTTTCAAGTCATTTTCTTAACTCTAAGAATTGAGAATAATCACTTGAAAACATGTCTGAAGAATACCTGAAGTACTTATTTATAAATAAGAAGGTAAGATTTTCACCAAACTGGAAGATAAACATGAATTGCTGTCCTGCTTCTGACAGTACTTACCCACCACAGAAAGAAATACAGGGTCATATTGGATTTTCTCTTGGAAGAGTTCCCTGTCCAGTAGGCTATGGAGGCTTCCTGAAGGGTAGAAGGAACTTCCTATTGCAGCTCCACCCATGTAAATAATATTCACATGAAGAATTTCCCTCCCTGCTGCAACAATGCCAAAGTCATCAGTCTCATTTTGCATAAAGGAGTATAGGTATTTTAAATTTTTTTTAGAAGACTTGAATGACTGTCATTTTTTTCACTTCCCTCCATCTGTGCTTACTCCATACACTGAGGTATTCTCTCAGTTCAAAACGTGGATGGACTTTATTCAAACCCACCAAACAGCCCGAGCTTTCCGATGGACTAACCCCAGCAGCATTCCTGGATTTTCCCATATTTTCTCTTTCCTTCATGGTTCCACCCAAAGATTATTCTGGAGCATGATGAAAAGGGGCTTCATTACACAGGAGCAAGTCCCCCATTGTTCCTAGATTCTCTGAAAACAGAGAAAATCTTCAATATCCCTTTGTTTCGTAGCCAGCTAACAAGCTGGCACTGCGTCAGAGAGCATGCAGGCACTTTTTCCAGTTGCCTTGTCAAGAAATGTAATGTATAATAATACCCTTCTTCCTTCCTGCAGAAAAACCTTTTTGTTAAAGTTGGCATCTCTGTCTCATGGCCTTGAGAGCCTGAAATACAGGGTGCAACTTAATCAGCTAGAACAGTGCTGTGCTTGCTGTACTGAATGCACTCCAAAGGCTTCCATGGTGTAACGAATGGTCAGATGGTGTGTGGACTGACTCACTTCTCCCCGTGAACATGGTGTTTTGCCAACATCTGCATTATATTGTGTCAACAATTGCAATATTACAGAGTTGCTGCTTTCTTTTTAGCTCCCGAATCCATCCATTTAACTGTTTCTGGGTCAGAATACAACACAGTGCAGCTATCTCTACCAGCATGATGTTATCCAGACATTTTTCTTTTGCAAACCCATCCTCAGTTGTCCCAGAAGGTTAAAAAATATAATTCTTCTGTTGATAAGTTCTTTCTGAGGAATTTTAAATTGTCCATTTCAAAACACTACAGCTTCTTCTACTACAGTGGTACAGCAATGTGACTCACCAGACCAGAACCAACACACAGTTTTCCAGTGGGTTTAAAACACTGGGAATTCCTCATTAGCATGTCCTCTGAGGAGAAAATAGCTGGGACACACATATATTGTCCCAAGGATGCTCATTATTATCTCTTGTAGTAAGATAGGGTTTTCTTTCACAACAAATGGGAAGGGCATGGCAAGACTGTATATACAATTTGAGACTGTAAAGTCCTGCTGAACCTGGGGATGTTTTTGAAGAGATGCAATTACACAGTGAGCTCCTTCTGTGTATGTGTACAAAGTATGGTGCCAGTTGCCAGCTGCTCCATCAAACAGATCCATCAGTGTGGTAGAAAGGGTTTATATCCCATGGCTTGTACCTTGCACTGGAAGCAAACTTCCAAATCACAAAATCCTTGCTGTCACATATTATAGAATGAGAAAAAGGTTGGGGTAGGGAGTGGCCTCTAAAAGTTATCTGGGCCAATTACCCTGCAATGAGCAGGGACAACTTCCACTATCCCAGGTTGCTCCAAGCCCCACCCAGCCTGGTCCTGAGCACTTCCAGGGATGGAGCAGCCACAATTTCTCTGTGTAGCCTGTTCCTGTGTCACACCACCCTCACAGCCAAGAATTTCTTCTTAAAACATAACTTAAACCTACCCACCTTCAGCTTGAGACTATTCCTCCTTGAGACTCTTCCCCCTTGTCTTATCACTCCAGGCCCTTGTGAAAAGTCCCTCTCCAGAGGTCTTGGGTCTCCTTTAAATACTGGCAGGTGCTCTAAGGTCTCCCTGAAGCCTTTTCTTCTCCAGGATGAAAAACCCAACTCTCTCAGCTTGTTTCCTTAGCAGAGGTTCCCCAGCCCTCTGAGAGTTTTTGTGGCCTTCTCTGGGGTTTGTTCTTCCTGTGCTGGAGTCCTCAAACCTGGATGCAGCACTGCAGCTGGGTCTCAGCCAGAGCAGAGGAGTGGGGCACAATCCCCCTCCCTGAGCTGCTGCCCATGCTCTGGGATGAGCCCAGGACACAGCTGGGGCTTTCTGGGCTGCCAGTGCACATTGCTGAGTTACATGGAAGTTCTCATTCACCAGAACAATCAGTTCCTTCTCCCCAGGACTGCCCCCAACCCATTCTCCATAGGAGCAATTTATTCCAGTGTAAACAAAATTGAACTGCCCTACCGTGAACAAGGCAGGGGGACTGCAGCCATTAAAACACAGTGACTAGTCCTAGTAACTAGGACTTGAGAAAGAGACCACACAAAGGCCATTTTAAGTGAAATAAATATGATAAACACAAAACAATCAAAAAATAATTGCTGTTCTAATTTCTGGGGCTGTAAAACTAAAGGGCAAAGGATTTAAAACACAACATGACTAGGTATACTTGAGTCAACAGTAATACAAATAATAAAAGAAGGGTATGAGGAATCTGTGGCAGAGCTGGCAATTAAACCTGTATTTTCTAAGTCCCAGGGTGAGAATGATTGCCCCAGACTATTTTTCTTTTCAACTTAATATTTCCTCTGACAGAGCATATGTTGAAAAGCTTGTGTTTTCATTATTAAATGTAGTTCATATTCATAATCAGAGACTAATGATTATTTTCCTAATAAGAATTAATGTAATTTTCCAAAACCACAACCAGGCATCATTCCTTAACAATTTTCTTTGTTTCATGGTGGTTTCTCCCTTCCATCTATATTCTTGCAGTCAACATTTTGCTGACTACAGCTCAGACATTTGAAGCTTGATTCACTTGTTTATAGAGATGACTTCCACTATGTTATCTGTCCTCAGACACCCACCTGGCCACCAGCCACCTCTTCAAAACATCTTTTGCAAAGTCTTTTATCATATTTGTCACATGTCTGGGAGAATGTTTCAGATAGCTCAGGGCTTCTCAAACAGGACTAGATGCCTATGCTTAACCAAATTAATTTAGTCCAGGGTCTCACAGGTTGGACTATAAATTGTTGGGATTCAGTCTGTAGGCTAGAACAGCTAATTTTAAGTGTTTTTAGTGCAGGAGTCTCCTTAACTGCACTTTGTTTCTCCAAAGTCCTCTTAGACTTGAGGATGTAGACTGCAGTCAACAAAGTCTAGAGATAACATACTCTGCTATCCCATAGCAGAATGTATATTCTGTTATTTAAATACCTCACTGGGTCTTCATAACGACAGCCAAAATTTAATCAGCACCGAGACAGTGGCATGTCAGACAAGATTTGGATCTCACTAGGCAGCCTAAACATGTGTATCTGCTGGCGATAGCTCAAAACATCCAAAATATTTAAATATCTCTAGTACACATGGCATAGTTTTTATGGGATATCTGCAGCTGATAGAGGGGCTCTTGGACACAGGACAGGATAATCTGAGACATGTTCATTGGCATCAGATGCCTAAATGTAGGCAACTGAATTGAGATCTTCATCTCTTCATTGCCCACTTGTTCATGCTGCATCTGTTACCCTAAACACAGTTGAACATGGTTGCATCAGCATATAGAATCAACTTCTAGTGCATTGACCTCTAGATGCTCATCTAAATCAGGCAAAACCTTCCAGATTTTGGTTTGTTGGGCCACTGTTGATCTTCAGCCATCTGGTTTCCATCATCTCCGTTTCCTCCGTGGTTTATCATTTCTCTGAATCACTGAAAAGTCTAGTGGAAGTTAGAAATAAGGAAAGGAGAAAAATCACACTGGGTAGGATTTTGCTCTGACCAGAAAATGTTTGAATTAGAGAACATTGGAGGAAAACAAAGGGGAAGACCCAGAAATATTAAACCATTGTATTAATCTGGACTTTTTTTTAACATGGATAGAAAGGTTTAGCAAATATAGATGCAAATTGGAATCTCAAAAAACAAAGGACATTCTGCATTCTGTAGGATTTATATAATTAATTTTTTTATATATGTTTACGTATCCAGTAAACAATCTCCTAGTCTGAAAACCAACTAATTAATGACCTTCCCTTGGTACCATCCCTAACATTTTCTTCTGCACACTGAAAAATTGTTCACTGGCATTTTACCCATTAGAAACATTTCCTTTTCTTTCTCTCTCTCTCTCTCTCTCTCTCTTTTTTTAATAACTCAGTGCTTGCTCCATGCCTGTTCATAGGTTGACTCAAGTACTTTTTATATTCTCCTCTGCACCTGATCTTTCTTTCAAAGACACTTTTTTCTAAATAGTGCATACAGAAAATGCCTGTCCTTCCTATCTCACCTGGTCCACAACCTGCTTTCAAGACTGTTCTACTTGCATGAACTGTTCCTTAACCATTTGTCTCTTTTAATGGAACCAGCTCACCGCACTCCAATTTCCTTCTCCCCTTTAGTCCAGGATGGTCATGTTCCTTTGCATGCCTACACAAGACTTTCTTTCATTTTTCTCTTCCTGATATCAAAATTCAAACCCGTCTCAAGTTTCTTGATGGATGTTGTTTCTGTGTTGTATCCATGCAACACAGGAGAGGTAGGAGCTGCATGAACAACCAAGCACCCAGAAAAGAGAAGCAGCACCAAAGCCAATTAATGATAGTTCATGAGGCAGTGATGTCTGGAAGCAGGTGAGTTCTCCCAAAACTTTGAATGGTTTCAGTCTACAGAGAAGCTTTAAGTATTTTCCCTGCCATTTGAATTTTAATCTATAGGGAACTAACCTCTTCAGATTAGATGCAAAACATAGTCCTTTCTGAGAAACCAACACACAGATACACCCACACGCATACACACACACAAAACCCTGAAGAGCTGAGCTGAGATCAAAACACTTGCTACTTTGAGATTCCTCTGGTGAACTTGAATCCAAGTCTTGAAGGTGAAATCCATCTTCTGAGTCCACAGAGCTTTCTGTTCCCCTGGAACTTCTTACAATGTCTATAAAGATTTCTGCTCTTAACCTTTCTTGTGTTATAAAAAGCACAGCCACATTCCTCGTAACTATTTGATGTCTTGTATAAAACCCTTTTTAAAAAATCCCAAGATAGCATCAAAAGAAAAAGTTGCCCACAGTTGTCTTTAAATGCCATGCTTATTTAATATCGACATGAATATAGAGTCACTGCTCTCTGAGTCTCGGGATGCCAGACAGCAATGGAGGTGCACAAGCTAAAATCTGCCAGTTGTTTAAAAAATAATAATAAAAATTTACTCCATGGGGAAAATATGTCAAGAGTAAAAGGCAGTGAGGGTGAATTTTGGGCAGAATCCAAATGCAATTGTAGGAAAGAAAATGGTTTTTTGGGATTTGTTTTGTTTTGTTTTGTTTTGTTTTGTTTTGTTTTAGGTTTCCCCAGCAGCCTCATGACACGCTTTCTTCAGTCTTGCTACAAAAGTTAAATTCTTTCCTCAGGAGAAATATGTGTGGGTGCATATGTGTGCACGTGTGAGCTATGGTAGACCCAGAAATTTTAGACACAGGCAAACCTGACATGAAGGAAGAGGGGAGATATAAGACCTGCCTTGTCAAAAAATGAGATATTTCAAATAATTTACCTTCAAATATGTCAACCACCAGTTCCTTGCAATTCTAATTTAATTTTATTTTATTGTTCCCCGCACACATACATGCCCACAGGTGCTCATGTGTAGTCAGTGTATAATGTGTATGTATATTCTAAAGAATAATTTATTTTGATTTGCTATAGTCAGTTTATAATTATGTGATAGGTATGATCTCCAAGATCAATCATTTCTTCCTTTGTGATATGATGAGTATGTCATAACACATTAACATCCTACTGACAGCCACAAAATATAGACAGAATCAAAAGACCAGACCAGGAGGGCAAGATAAAATAACAAGAAAAATTGTAATAGCCATCAGGTACTGGTTTGTCTCAGTTCCCATTGACTTCAGTAGTGCCTAGGATTGTGCAGAAAGCAAAGATTTGTTCATGCTTATCTCTATCATAAAGAAACAAAGAAAACTTTATTTTGACACTCCACTGAAGTATAAATATATTTATTTCTTCACAAGTACATATTTTTTGATAACAGTGCTAAGCAATCTGTTTGCCTGATTTTTTATGTGTCTTAAGAAGTAGCTTGAGAGGCTGACTATAAAGAGATTTTGCCACCCTTCCCTCTTTTTGCATATATGCAATTCCTTTTTGGTAGCAGAAATATCATTCCTGGGTGATAGGATTAGCGCCCAGGAATTTCTGTTTACAGTTATGCCTGGAGGGCTGAATCAGGACTGGAGCTAAATCACATACTCTTCAAATTCGTGAGTCCTCAGAGAACTTGCCATCTAATTAGGAATGATATTTGCATAGCAAATGACCTAAGAACTAAAAAATAATCTTTTTGGTTATTTTTTTCTCATTTTTCTTACTTAGTGGGGAATGGAATGAAATGCATTGATTAAAAATATGAGAGAAACAAAAGGGAGGGAAGGTTGGGAAATCAGAAAAAAAAATAAAAGTAGAACAATTAGGATATAAACCTTTAGAGAGAGGGATATGAGAGAGAGGGAGGAAAAAGATAAATAAATCTAGAAAACTAAAGAGACAAGATTGTTGAACTAAACATGAAATCCCCAGAAAATGTCTTTTCAATCTATTGTTTTTTCTTGTTCACATTCTCTCCATGGACAGGTCAGAGAAAACAAATGGGGCTTAAACTGCTCCAGTGTGAGCTGTTGATGTTCTTCACTGGTTGTTAAGTGTCTTCTGCCAATGAAGATGATGTTGCCTTTCCTGTTGCTATTGACAAAAGTGGAATTTCTGAGCCCACATCCATACCAATGGAGAGAGGCAGAGATCATCCCACTAGATCCCACTAGAGATCCTCCAAAGCTGACACCAGTTTAGGTACTCAGAAACACAACTTGGACCCGTCTCTCTGCTCTCCACTGGCTCCAGGCTGAGATTATGTTTTGTATTCACACATGTAAGCCCTCTGTGATGCACTTCAGAGTTTTTTTCTGTGTGTCTAAACTCACTGTGGTAGTAAAATTCTTCCTTGAGGGTGGATTATTCCAGCGCACCCCAGTTCAGACAATGCCACTGTAATTCCATGTTCAGTGTGTATTAAATGGTGCTGTAAGTCAAAATGGTTTTGTCACCAGCTTTGTCTGTGTTTCTTACCTAAAGAAATTAGCCATTTCAATCTCTAAGAAACCAGGTTTTTTTTCCTTTTTCTCTTCTGCTTTTCATATCCCTAGTTCCATGATTTGCCATGGTTGTCACTGGCTTGTGTGTGTTAATTTGCAGCATTTTAATCACTGCTAGAATATCATATAGACCTTTTTCTCTTAAAGGCAATAGGCAGTTTGCATACAAGCCTGTAATCTTTCAGAAAGCTTCTTTATTGACTAACATTTACCAAGCTCAGAGGTCTGTGTTCAAAAATACTACATCAAATATTCACAGTGTTAATGAGAAAATCCATCTCTTTTGTAGTCAGTGAACTTTCGCCCATTCTTAAGAACTGGAATTCATTTAAAGAGCAAAAATGTTTAAATAAGCTTAATTTTACTTGCTAAAATATTTTTTCCTTTCTCCTGAGATGAATTAAAACAGCAAATTAATATCTGTCAAAATTCAAAATTTGCACAGCAGTGTTTATAAGGATAAATACAAAATAAAATAGAATACATGCAGATTTCAAAATAGATAACAGCACAGCAAAATTCTCAAATTAAATATATTTGGTTTTCACATTGAAAACCAAATTGGTTTTCACGTTTATTGACCTAAAATCACAAGATCACATGAAAGTTTTACTGTGTTAAATAATGTCAATTTCATGTTTGTATTGTATGTCCCCTACTGGAATTGTTTTTCATAAAACAGAGAGGAATTTGTGTTTTAATATGAATTTTAAGACCTGTTGCCATCTTCGGTGATGAAAATGTCATGGAAAAAAAATTCTACACAAACTTTGGTGGGGGATGGGGGAGGGCAACTTGGTTTTGCTTTGAACTCAAGGAGTTTGAGTTTCATCTTTTCTCTTTTGCACTTTGCTCACCTTGTGCAATGACAGCCTTGTGTAAATGACAGCCACTGGATACCCCAGCTTGTGCTTCTTGACTCTCACAGGCCAGAGCTATCAAACTTTCTGGACAGAGGACTCAAACTTCTTTATAGAAGTCTGTGGATAGGATTAGAAACTGGAGACAGTAATATCACTCCCAACTATAAGAAAAGATCAGCTGATAGCAGTGCACAAAGGTCAAGTCTGGAATATTGTCAGAGTCCTCTTTGATTCCAGGCATTTATTAACCTCTTTACTGCCACAAGAAATGCCCTTTTCTTTGCCTGCCTCCCTCTCCTCTGCTTCATACCCTTTTCTTTGTCTCACTGCAGCATTTTATTTTTCTCCTGGCGTTCCCTTAGTTTTCAGCAATTTCCATTTCTTTCCCCTATCTCACCTTTCATCAGCTGAAGAGATGAGCAGAAAAACAACTAATATTGACATTACAGGGTTGTCAATGCATCCATGAGAGCATCTTCACCTCAGAAAAAATCTGTGTAACCCAGACCAACCCATACACCAACCTCTGATGTCCCAGAATGGGAGCAAGGGCCAATATGACCATTTTAGCACATCAGCTGTGCAAATTAACTAGATTGACACTCAGGTTGTATCAATCCAGCCAAGCTGCTTCAGTCCAGCTAAACTGCTACTGCCTAATTTTTATCATTTAGTTTATTCAACCTCAGACTTTTTCATACAAGTCTCATCAGAAATTTACAAGGTCTTGATAGGTTTCACTCATAGTCAGGTGCTATGGCTGACCTGGTTTCTGAATCAGCGCTGTGATTCAAAATACATCCTCTTTGTGGTTTATACAGTTATTATCTTCATGCTTTAAATCTAAATACAGCTTTTTATATTTTTAGGTGACATCTGGGACCAAACCCATGATTTT
The DNA here is from genome assembly GCA_039654755.1 of Calcarius lapponicus. Classification (NCBI taxonomy): domain Eukaryota; kingdom Metazoa; phylum Chordata; class Aves; order Passeriformes; family Fringillidae; genus Calcarius; species Calcarius lapponicus. The sequence continues at coordinate 3,392,482 of CM077481.1, forward strand.
AAATTGAAATTTTAAATTTTACAGTGTAAAATCCTTAATTTCTGCAGGAGGATCAACAGTTCTCTTGAAAAAAAGTGGTCAACTCCACCCCAACACCCTTTATTTCTACTGTGAAAAAGTTTTCTTTCTTTCTTTCTTTTTCTTTCTTTCTTTCTTTCTTTCTTTCTTTCTTTCTTTCTTTCTTTCTTTCTTTCTTTCTTTCTTTCTTTCTTTCTTTCTTTCTTTCTTTCTTTCTTTCTTTCTTTTCTTTCTTTCTTTCTTTCTTTCTTTCTTTCTTTCTTTCTTTCTTTTCTTTCTTTCCTTCCTTCCTTCCTTCCTTCCTTCCTTCCTTCCTTCCTTCCTTCCTTCCTTCCTTCCTTCCTTCCTTCCTTCCTTCCTTCCTTCCTTCCTTCCTTCCTTCCTTCCTTCCTTCCTTCCTTCCTTCCTTCCTTCCTTCCTTCCTTCCTTCCTTCCTTCCTTCCTTCCTTCCTTCCGCCCCTTCCTTCCGCCCCTTCCTTCCTTCCGCCCCTTCCTTCCTTCCTTCCTTCCTTCCGCCCCTTCCTTCCTTCCGCCCCTTCCTTCCTTCCGCCCCTTCCTTCCGCCCCTTCCTTCCTTCCGCCCCTTCCTTCCTTCCGCCCCCTTCCTTCCTTCCTTCCTTCCGCCACTTCCTTCCGCCACTTCCTTTCACCACTTCCTTCTTTCTTTCTTTCTTTTCCTAAGGAAGAAAACTTAGTGTGGCAGTGGTCACAGGGGTTCTTGGATGAGGGCAGAGATGAGAATATTGACTTCATGTTCAGAAGGCTCGATTTATTATTTTAAGATATGTGTATATTACATTCAAGCTACGTTAAAAGAACAGAAGGGAAGGTTTTCTTGCAGAAGGCTAGCTAAGAATAGAATAGACAGGAATAACAAAGATCTGTGGCTCGGACAGAGAGTGAGAGCCAGCTCTTCTGTGACTGGTCACTAAATTCAAACATCCACACGAGACCAATCACAGATCCACCTGTTGCATTCCACAGCAGCAGAAAACCATTGTTTACATTTTGTTTCTGAGGCCTCAGCTTCTCAGAAGGGGAAAAATCCCAAAGAAAAGGATTTTCACAAAAGATGTCTGCGACAACTTAGTGCATGTATTTTCTTGACAGTGCTTTAACTGGCAATCAATTAATTTTCTAAAATATGTAACAAATTCTATATTATTAGTCAGGCCAAGAGCTAAAGACCATTGAAATTAATGGGAAAAGAGAAGCCTTTAGGCTTCTCTTGAAAAGCTGAGTCTTATGATTAGGCAAAAGTAACTGTACTTTTTGAAGTGGTGTTAAACTATAATTTCACTTTCTTGTCTATAGTGATGACTGCCCAGAGAAGGTAAGACTTTACTTTTCCATGTCTAGTTTGTGATTAGGAAAGTCTGGTTCAGGTTTAGAGTGGTGTGAATCCTTACTTGACTGCTAGGGGACAGGACTCAGCATATGAAGAATGATTTTCAAAGAAACCAAGCTCAATACTGTTAGTCTTTTTGTGAGAAAATAAATAAATTGTGAATGTTATAATCACCAGAATATATAATCCAGTTGGAAATAATATAGTCCCCTTGTTGTTACTGTTCATGAATTCTCCTTTTAATAAATAACTGAAATTAAAAAATTTCATGGAAATTTCTCCTCATTCAGCATATTTTTTACAACTCTTCTGCATATTTTTTTTGTGCATGAGCAAATCTCTGCACTTAGAAAATGCATGTTTAATGTTGAAGTTGTTTCCATAGGGGAAAATTCCATATGAATTCCTGCTATTGGAAACTGGGATCAGAAAGTAGCTTTGGTAGGACAGCTGGATTTAGAAGCTAAGTCTTCATGCGCCAGCCTTTCAGCTGTGCCTTGGATTGTCCTTGATCTCACCTTACTCCCACCTTACTTCTGTTGAAAATGTTCTCACCTTGAATTGATGTACACTCACTTACTTGAGCACTCACGTTGTTTGTTAAAGAGGGAGCTGCTTCATTTGAACACTGTTTTTTTGGGAGGATAACACAGAATTTCTTTGTTTACCTGATTACTCCCCTATCTGTGATAAAGATTGATTTGGATGATCAATAAGGGCTTTGAGGGAGAGGTGCTGTCATACCAACAGGTTTTTAATACACAGGAACACCCAGTGCTGCAAAGTACTTAAGCACATGCCAAAATGACTTCCATTGACTTTACTCTCACTCTTTGTGCATGTAAAGTTGGGGACATATTTAAGTACTTTGCTGAGTCAAGATTGTTCCGAGCTGTAAAATAAGGTGGTTAGCACAAAGAGCATCAGTGCCCTCTGAGCTGCTGAGAGCAAGTCATTAGTGAGTAGGAAGTATGGCTTAGATCCACAAAATGGAAAGAAAGGGTAAAAAAAAAAAAAAGAACCTGAGGAATGATAATAGGAAAAAACAGCCTTGAAAAGATGTGACAGCCATGACATTCATCCATAAAAATGTAAAGAAATCCAAAAACCGAAGGTCACTGTTCCATCCTTTCTTCATCAATTGTGCTGAAGTAATGCAGCTCATGGCCTATTGAATGTAAAGATCCCCTGCTGTTCTCAAACGCTCCCTACAGAAATACAATGTGCCATCGACAACTTTTAGGCCCCAGTGGGGTGAGCTAAGGACAGAGTCTTCTTGAGTACTGATCTTTTTCTGCTTTCTGGGGTGGAATTAAACCCCTAACAGAGTCACTATGCAATTCCCAAAGGCTGGGGCCACTCCTGCTGAGGCTGAAGCCAAAAATGTATCAGTAACTTATTGAAAGCTTCATCAAGGATTTGTTTTTGATCCCATTTACACTGACCTTGCAAAACTGGAATAACTTCACTGAGGGCAGAGTGATCAATCTGTATGGAGAAGAGAGTACTGGTAGCCACACACAACTGCAGTCTCTGTCAGATTTCAGTCATGCCTTGAGAAAAACATGAAAATAAACACCACTGGGCATGAGGTGCCAGCCTTACCAAAAACACATGTAAAATCCACCTCGGAAGGGGAGGTTTTCCTATTAAAACAGCTACTCAAAAAAGAAAAAAAAAAAAAAAAAAAGAAAAGAAAAAAAGAAAGAGAAAAGGGAAGAAAATTGCCCTGCAAGCTGATAAAAGCCCATCTGCCTGCTTTTGACAAGGCACTGTCATTCTTCACAGCTTCGCATCCTGCAGACATTTAGAGGGTCATAATTTGCAGTTCAGTTTTCTTTTTTTTCACTCCTCTCTCGTCTGAGTGAAGCAATGTTTGAGGAGTAGGCTAAGACGGCCTGAACTAATTCATCTTGTGACCTTTTAGTGCCTTCAGAGCAAAGTGATTTAATAGCACTTAATCTGTCAAAAAACTGAAGCTTTGTAAAAACTGTATATTAAGCCAGTTTTTATGGAGCATTAGCTGAAGTCCTTTCAGTTTACAAAATGGGGTGGTACCTTGTCTCTTCTTTTTCCTTTTTTCTTTTCTCTCCCTCTCTTCCACGAATCCTTGTTATTCAGTAACACCATTTTGTATTTAAGGAAGACAGGGAAATATTCTAGACAGGTAACTCCATGCATTATAGGGTGCATAGGAAAGGTCTCTTCCCATCCTTGTGTGATTTATGGCAGAGGGCCCTTGGAGCTGACAGGCCATGGAGCAGGCAGCACATTCAGGTTCCACTGGCAATGGAGGGATCTTCTCAGGTTTGGCCATGTGCCACAAATGTTAGCTTAGGTTTCAGAAAATAAAAAAGGAATCGTTTGAAGACAGAGTGCTGAGGATAATTTCTGACAAATTGTTCCTGCTCCTACCACAGTTGTTCTTCTGGATTGCTTTCTTTAAATTAATTCCTTCATTCTAATTTCCTTATCCGTAATGAAGGGAATAATAATATTTCCCTTTTTTCCAACTTCTTTGTAACACTGAGCTTAAAGAAATTCCATTAAGAAACTGTCTTCTCATTTTCTTGTACAAGGTTCAACGTGTACAATTTACCTACTAAGGAACTTCATCTTTCCATACCACAGTTAAGTAAGAATGAAAATAAAAGAGCAATAAGAAAAATGAGTGGGTCAAAGATCCGAGTTTTCAAGTCCTATGTTTTCACATCACTTTCATCCTGAAACAAGAACCCAAAAACCTGAAAGACCAGAATATCTTTGTTAACAAAGAAAATTAAGATGGGTAGATTTTTAAATGTTTTCCTTGTGTCTGTGATAGAGACTGAACTGACTATTCTGAAGGCTTGCTGAGAGCTACAGCCTGGAGATACCATGTGGAGGATTGTGAGGAGAATACATTTTCCAAGAAGTCTATGAAGGGCTGTTTCACATGTTCTCTGGATGTCTTCTGCCTCTAAATCTGAGTTTTCTTATTCCAAATACATGGGAAAACAAGAGTAACTTTGCAAATCAATCCTACATGGACAGAATTTTTATTTCAGCCAAGTTCGACACCTGAACTTGTGATTCACAGTTTAGCAATTTCTTTCACTTTAAAAGATCTCTAGTTGAAAGTAATTTGTTGCTTGCTTTAAGAATCTTACGGAGAATTCACTGAAGTTAAAAGTTCACATTATTGTCACCACATTCATGTCCTCCACCTGACTCCTATCCTGCTGTTCCTTGTAACATGCCCTCACAGGAAAGGACATGTTTGGAGGATTTGGGGATTTGGGAGTTTGGGAATTTGGGTTTCTTTTCTCAGAATAAATTTGCTATAAGCAAAGAGGAGTGTCCTTATTCTTTTTGCTCATGTCCCAGCTCTAGAGGTAATTTGCTCTCACATATAAAGCTGTGTATTCCCCTTACTACTTCCCCATGGAAAATTTAATCAATTGTGTGGTTTCCCCAGCTTGGCCCTTCTCTGTCCGTGGTGGTTCTTGAGCTGAAGTGCAGGAGATTAGGATCCCACCTGTGGGTTTGCACTGTCTGTGATAACAGTAAACCCACAAGTATCCACTTAGTGCTCTAATTAATTAAGCCAAGACATGCCAAATATCACCAGATCTTGGTCTACATGGAAACTTCAAGGTTTTCTGGACACTTGGTGAGATGAAGGTTCAGAATATATACACAAAAAGTGAGCTTGCTCCACTGCACTCCCATATCTTGGACATGTTAATTATTTTGCATCAGTTTTGTAAAAAAATATAAAAATGAAACTACAACAACAACAAAAACCCAACAGAACAAAACAAACAAAGAACAAAACAAACAACAACCAGCCAATGGAACAAAAAGAAAGAACAAGAAAACCCAAAACCAAACACCAAAACATATACTTTAGTCAGGTGTAAGTCATTAAGAATCTCCATTGAAGTTGGAGATTCTTATAGACTTACACCTGACTAAAGTATATGATTTTACTGGCAGTGGCAGGTAGAGAATCATTATTAAAGTTGTAATAAAAGGCTAGCTTCAACCATAATGATATACAGAAGCAGTTCTTCATAACAGAGCAACAAACTGCCAAACTGAAATAATTACTTTTCTAGATGTGAAAACATCAGTTTTCATTAAAAACCAAGCAAACAAACAAGAGAAAAAAATTAAGCTACATCTTTGTAACCACTGTTTGGTAAACCTTCCTTCCTGCAACATCTCTCTCCCTCCCCCTGTGTGCATCTCAGATTATTATCATTATTATTACTATTATATTAATGTAGTGCTTAAATTAATCCTTTGTAAATTTTTTATAAATACACAGAATTAAAAACTTGCACAGTCCTCAGAGAATGCGAGTTAGGCAAGATGAAGCACAGATAACTAGAGGGCATGATTTAAGACAGACAGCTCCAACTCTATAAATTTTCCCAGTCAGCATTAGAGTCGCTTAATATTTTATGTAGTATTCCTTGCTTATATGTGACATTTTGAGCTCCTAATAAAGATACAAGTCTGGGATTTTTTCTTCCACTCCCCGCTCGTCTTTTTTGTAGATTTGCAATTATCAAGTAACTGACAGCGGATTTTTTATGTTCTTCTTTCTTCCTTCCTTTTTTTTTTTTTTCCTTCTGGTGTAATCTATCATTGTTTATCAATAATTCTGGAAGATTCTGAATGCAACTCTGTAATTATCATTCTAGGTACTTTTTTTTTTTTTGAAAACTGAGTGGAAAATTGGTGGGAAATTTCCTAGAGTGACGGTTTTATACCCTTTGCATCTTCTATGCAGGCTTTTTTTTCTTATATTTATTGCAAGTAGTTGTGACTAGTAAATCACCAGAATTTGGCTATTCTTAATGCTGTGCCATATATCCACTCTGCCAATATAATCAGCAGTTATGCTTGCCTATTAAACCATCAATCAAAGGCACCTATTCTATACATCAGCCCTTCTCTCTCCACACTGCAATGTCCCTGGTTTCTAAAGTCAACATCCTCTCCCTCCCACCTTCAGGGAACTCCATCTTCTCCCAGTGCTCATACCCTTCCAGACCTTTTTATTTTCAGATGACTATGTGTCTGAACCCGCCAGTTCATTGGTTCAGGCCATGATTTCCCATTGTCCCAGCTCCCACAAATTTTTTGGTGAGAAGTCACTTCCTGCTGAACATGCAACTCAACAAAACATTTTCCAGGATGATGGTGAGGACAAAAGCTGATCTACATGGGTTGAATCTCACTGTGGATGGAGGTCACTTCTTGGAAGGAAGAATCTGAGTGTGGATTAATATCATCCAGCATCAATAAAACCTCATTCACCAGGAGCATTATTAATAACAAGCAGTGTCCTGCAGCAGCACTGCAAGCCATTTCAGTGATGTCACTGAAGTCATATTCAGTGATTTGTGTCCCAAATTGTAATGTATTTCTACGGTTTGGGTACCGAACCAAGACATTAGCTTTCTCCAAGGTTCTGCCACTAATCTGGGGCAGGTCACCTTATCTCCATTTTAGTTTGTTTATCTTGTCTATTAGGACACTTTTTTTTATCAATACAAATGGGATCCCATTATTCTTAGCGACTTCACCCACAAAACTGAGCCCTGGCCTCAATTAGAGTGTGAATGTGCTACAGCAACTGTAAAATCAGGAAAGCACCTAGGGGTTTATCTAACCAAATTTAGGAGTTCAGGGGACCAACATCTGTGTCTCATCTGCACTCCTACCTTTCCTCCAGCAGCAATAGAAGGAGCATATAATTTGGAAAAGGGGTCCTTGTTATTTTAACATAGATATCTGTGATGGCTCAGACAAATTGCACCTTGAGAGTGCCTACTTTTCATCATGGAGAGAAAGAGGGATGCAACTACCACTGCAGCTGACCACTGAGAAATGGGGATCTCTGTCACAGAGACCTGAAGTTACACAAGATGGGACCAGGCTTAGCTTTCTCTCATCATCATTCAAATACCAAGAGTAACTCTTATCATAGTCATGATGACAAAAAGCTGGTAAAATGGGATGAAAGGATACTATTCCAAATGACAGCAAGGTTCAATGTAGCAGCAAGTCTTGATTCATATTTGGAAATGCAAAAAAATACACATCTGAGAGAGAAGATACAGAAAGCAAACTCTGAGGTTATTTCAGGTTTTGCTAAGCATCAACAATAATAAAAAAACAAACAACCTTTTTTTCCCTATTACTTTTAATTGAAATTGAATAACACAGTCTTCAGAATCTGGGTACAGGCCAAATTATTCCTATTTTTTTTTCCTTTCCTCTCATCCAAGAAGGATTCAAAACAGGAAGAACACTTCATTTTAAGTAAGCAGAGCTGGCAATATTCTTTTCAATAACTGCCTATGTATGAAAGTTAATAAAGTCATTGGGCCAAACATATGCATGTGTAATTCCAATTACACCACAGTCATGTTTAATATAAAACCATCAACTTTGTATTCAGCTTGGGAACCAAGCCTGCTACTTCAGTGTAAGGATGAATTAGAGGAATGGCGGGCTTTATAGCATTTCTGTACAGTTAGAACATTCTTGCCCTTTCCTTATTACAGCTGAGATTTAATTAAAATTAAATTAAAATAAAAATTAAATTAGAGAATATTTTTCATGTATTAAATAATATTTGAATATCCTCTTCATGTTTGCTCTCAAAATAGGGAATAAGTGTAAGATTATTTTTTGGCCAAATGAATTTACTTGAGGATCATTAAATACTATTCCCAAAAGGTGAACACATCTGTGGTTTTTTTTTTAACTTTTTGTGAATTAATATTTATAAGGAATTTATTACCATAAGGTTGCTGTGGATGAAACCTTTTCAAAATTTTATTGTTTAACAACCAAGTATTTTGATGATTTGGCTTTAAAAAAAAAAGACATGACATTCCTTTTTTTTTCTTCAGTTTATTTTTAAAAAGGGTTGACATTTTTAAATATATTTTCCCAAAGTTAGGCATGTGCACTTATATATGGCAAATGAATTTTTTTTTTCTTAGAATGGTTCCTAAGGTGGTGGATCAAAAGTAATTCTTTAAATGACATCATCGCTTTACCTATTGCATCAAACTTGTGTTGAAGGAACACCTGGAGTACAAAAGTTGCTATTAGCAACAAAAGTTGCTATTAGCAATAATCACAGCATTAATAAGATTATAAATAGGGAAACATTAGCAATTTTTTTTTTAAAGAATAAAATTTCCCTCCACAGAACAGATGAATAAATCAGTCAGGTGTATACCTTGTAACTTCTCAAATGAAACTTGAAAATGCTACAACGTTGGCTTTAAATTTACATGGCACTAGCTTTTCCAGAACAAGATCAGAATTCATAATTTATTCATATTGTTTTTTTTTTCTTGATTTAGCCTTTATTTTAAAAGGAGGTCTCTTAAAATATTGATTGCCTTTTTTTTTTTTTTTCACAGAGATCTAATAAAGGTAGACAGCAAGGTAGTACTCATACACAGCAGGAACAGAAAGAGTGGGGGGACATGCTTTCAAGGGGGAAAAGGAGGAAAAAATGCCTTTAAATAGTACATTTTTCCTAGATGTTCTGAATGCAGTCATTCCCTCTCATAATCTCAAAAATTATCTGCCTTTTATCACCACTTTATAGCTATACTTCAGCATGCCAGCTTGCATTAAAGGGTCTAAAAGAAAATAAAAATAAATAAATTAGGCTCTACTAGATGCATTTAGGAAAGGTAAATGTTACAGCCCCTTTTGGCCTGTGAGAAAGAAGTAAGTAAGAGTCATGGCCAGGTCCAAACTAAGTGTTTAAAGGATTGGAAGTAAGACTGAAATTTCCATAATGAAAAAGTTACATTAAACACATACTCTCCTTTTATAACGCTTGTGAAGACTACAATGAATTAGAAGGGGCATTCAGAAACTCTGTTATCCATCAACAAATTTTCTGTTCTTCTGGGAGTTTTAGTTTAGGATCGAAGCCAGGTTGGTAGGCAAAGCTATTTAGTCAAAAGTTAGCTGTTGTGAAGTCCTTTCAGTGTGAATTAGCTGCACCTTGAACCTGGATGCCCAGGAGGGAAATGACATTCTGGCTGGAAATCCTGGATGCCTGCACGCTGTCTGTGGGAAGGGACAACCTGAAAGTTCAGAATCACAGAACTGCAGAACAATTTCAGTTGGGTGGGACATCTAGGCAACATCCAGCTTAGTGCCATGCTCAAACAGCAACCGCTCATTTCTCATGCATGAGGTGCTCATAGCCTTGTCTGAATGATTTTTAATGTCTTCAAGGATGGAAATTCTCTAAAGCTCCTGGGATCTTGCTCCAGCATTTGGTCACTCTCACAGTGAAGAATTTTTTTCTATCTCATAGCCATTTGCCTGGTAGACCTTCTGTCCTTTGTACCCACCCCTTTGCTGCACAAAGAAAAGGCCTCATTAAAAATATTAAACTGTATCTTAAAAATTATTCTGTGTGCTGCTTTCTGAAAGTCACACTCAGTCTATAACAAAATCACACACTTAGTATTAACACCCCCATGTTAACACCGACCATTTAATCTGTCTTTGTAACTACCAGTTATTTACAGGAAAAAATTGCTCAAATTTCAGAGGAAGCATCATCTGTGTCTTAGTAAAATATATGAAAAAAAAAAAAGAATCCATAATCACAGCTAGACTTTCTGAAGCAGAGTAATTAATTTTTTTTAATTGATGGTCCAAGACAATTTGAACACACCAAGTACTTCTTAATTATCCCAGTATCACCATGACCACATTTGATCAGCACCTCAGTTTTATGCTGCAGCTGAATGATAGGATATCCAGGAGCACAACTGCCCTTTACAGCGTGATAGTCATTATTGTGTAGCCAAAACTGTATTATGATTACAGACTAATAACATATTAATAACATGGTTTTTAAAAACTATTTATCTCCGATTTTTTTATCCAATTTTTTTAACATCCTTGACAGCATTTAAGAGATTATAATATCTAGTAAATTCACAGTTATACACCTTTTGACTGTAGGTAATTTTTTAGTTTTAATGATCCTTGTTTGACTTATTTACTGAGCGTAGAAAATCTCAGTGTGAAATGGAGGGAAAAGTAGTGACACTCTAGAAGTGTATGGATTGCATTTTCTGATAAAGGGAACATAAATGAGCATCAGTCAGATAAATCATTGTCAGTTTGACAGAACTTCCTGAGTTTGCATTTATTTTCTACAAAGTGGAGCTATTTTGGTTTAGGAACGCAAAATAACTAGTTCAGATGCATATTTATTAAAATTCTTTTAGGCTGATCAACATTTCCAAAGTAAGTTTGCTTTGCATCTCATTCAGCCTGTCCTCACTGAATACATTTGACATTGGACTGGTGATTACAGTATTTCTGATCATCTGTCATGTTACACTGAATTCTGCCAGGTTGACTTCAAGCAAAGACTTATCCTCTTGTAATATAAGGAATATAACAGATCAAAACCAGAGAATGGAAAGATCAGCTTCAGATACTCTGTTTTTTAGTACATTTCTGTATTGATAAGATTATCCCCTTTTAATGAAAAGCCTTGGGAAAAAAATAAACAAAATATAAACTCTGAGTTACTTTTTTTAGAAGTTGTGCCTTGCCTCGCCTTGCCTTGCCTTCCTTTCTCCCCAGCTTTCCCTCCCTGTAATTTTACTTTTCCTCCTCAGGCCTTTGTTTTCCCTGTTCTCTGGGTGAAGACAAAATGCAGCCCATCCAGATGAACATGTTAAAGGAGTGTAAAAGCAGCTTGTGCAATCCTTTCCCCTGCCTACAACACTGCCAATAACATGCTCCAGTGCTCCATAAGGCTTTCACTTTCCTCTCTGACAGATGCCCAAAAGCAATATGCACCCCAGCTTCATCAAACTTGCACTTTAATGGAAAACTTGAGCAGCAATCTCCCACACTTTTATATCAGCACCTTTGCCTCCAACACACTTTGTAACTTCCATTTTGGAAGTTATTCTGCCTTAATGTGGTTAAGAAGGACTCCAACACAAACCACTCACGGCAGAGTAATAACTTACAAAGCATCAGAAGTTCCCTGGTAGCTGCATGTAGATGAGAATCCCAAGACACTCTTCAGCAGACATGAGTTAACTTACACCACTCTCTCAGAGGGTGCAAATTAACTGTTCTGATGAAGCTGGTACCTAATTTGTTCCCACTCTAGCGCCAGTGCCTGATTGTATCATTCAGTTTCTCCTTTGTGCTACTTGTTATCTTCTATACAGGGGCATAAGTGGGAATGATGATAAATCATAAAGAAACATTTCTTTTCTCAATAAGCCCGACATTTAGCAGAAGTCTCTGGCCGTATCATTTAGCAACACCCATTAACTGCAGAGGGAGAGGGAGAAAACCCTGCATTGCATAGAGATTAGCTGGCAAGATGTGCATAAGATGTAAAATCTTGTGCAGTGTGAAATTCTCTCCTGTGAAGAAGGTTAGCACAAGGTTCTGTTTGCAGGGGTAAATGTTACTTACACTGAGCAGTGCCAGCAGCAGCAGCAGCAGCCTTAGCTGCCTTGGCAGATAAGCATGCCTTTTCTTTCCTGACAGGAAAGCAGCATTACCATCCCTAAGAGTTTAATATGAGAAGTCAGGTTTTATAAAAATTATGGTGCTGGCATTAGAAAAAAAAAATCAAAACTCTCACACTTCAAAATAGCATATTCAGGGCACTGCTGATATCTGTTGGTCTTCCCAACAACTTTTAACAAGGATGTTGTCTAATGGAGGATTTATAGTTATCACAATGCAGTCCTTCATCATGTTTCACATCCATTTTGTCATTATTCTGCTCCTAAAATGTCTCTCACTCCCAAGATGGCCATGAAGTCAATGTAGCAGCATCTCCTGAGTCCTGTGGATATAGGAGGATGGGGACTGACAAGCCATAATGCTCTCAGCTGAATTGAAGGGGATGCAGATGAGATTTGTATAACAAAAGATCTGATAGTTGCTTTAGCTACAATCCTTTAAAAAGAAAAGAAAATGGATGTTTCATGACAACTTTTCCATGAAGAATTTGCCTTTTGCCTTATGTCTTAGGCCCAGAAACCTGCATGAGAAACACAAGATATTTCTCCTGGATGCTTCTGCTCTTCTCCAGTGATCAGAAAAAGTTGGAAGCAGCCACTCGCACTGTTAGTACACTCTAGTCAAGCAAGGTCAGTACTGCTGTAATGAGTGGCTCTATATTTATTCAGTGCACCTCCCTAGCTCTCTTCCATTACAAGAAACAAGCTCAGTTTCAACTGAATTCACAGAAGCAAAAGCTATTGCCAAAGGTGGGGTGCCTGTCTGTAAAAATCAAATCCAGCCGGCATGATGAGCCTGTCAGGGAAAGCTTCAGCGAGCCAGCACAATGTGAATTTTCTGACCAGACCATCCCACGGCAGATGGGAGAGAAAAGCACATGTGCTTACAGCCAGGATTGTGACTTCCAGTGAAAGCATCCCCAGTGCAACTGGTGCAGCCCTGGACAGCCATTAACCAGCTGGGGCACACAGGTCACTGGAGCTTTTGGCCGCAGAAGTCCTGACACTGTCTCATGTGAGACTTCTGAGTATAATACCAATTAACTGGGGTTTATAATTAATAAGAGACATCTTGCAATTCCTTACTTCATTCTACTCACACTAAGGGTAGACATAATGCTTTAGAGAAGCATTTGCCCAAAAGCTTTGTTTGGAGGGGGCAAAATAAGATCAGACATCCTCAGTTAACTCTTTCTAGTTATTGGCACAGGCAGACCCAGAAGGAGAGGAAAGCTCCCATGAGGAAAGCTCCCACAGAGCCTGCCTGAAGGCAGACATAATCCCATATTCCATTCTGCCCAAGAGAAAAGGAGAAAAGAAATTCAGGGTTCCTTTAGTGGCAAATAGTACACTGAAGTTTTGACTTGTCATCATGGAGGTGCATCGGTCTCGCTATGGATATATGCATGAGAAATTTTGTTGTGTGTGTTACAAAATGGATTGAAGCAGAAGGCTACAAGAGTAAAATCCTGGATTGTTTTCCCCCAGCACAGTGTGGCACCAGGTGGACTTAAGCACAGATCTGAGTAGAAAGACTTATTAACTTGAGTTCAGTCCCAGACAGCTCATGGACCCAAAGGGTATGTCCGTACTGGTAAATTAAATTTTCCTGGGCTCTTAGGCCAGCTGGCATAGAGCTGTCTGTTTTTATGCTGGTAAACTCTACCACTTTCCAAACCAGTTGGGAGACTGTAAATTGAAACCCATCCATGCCAGGAAACAGTCCAGTCATTTTGTAATATTATCATGTTTCAGAGCCCAGGCACACTTGAATTTACTACCATAAACACAGCCAATCTGTCTCACCTGGAGCAGTTGATGTATCCTTATCCTCCATTTCCACACCACTATTTTTTTCCAGTGCTAATGAATGAAAAGCACCTCTGAGTGAGATGCACCCATGACATTAAAAAAACCTTTCCCCCAACACATACAACTGAATATATCTGGGTTGACTGGGAGCGACTGTAGAAAGAGCTCTCATCCATTGGCACCAGTGTCAGATAATGACTGGTACATCAGCTCCAGAGCAGCAGAGATCCAATTTGGTTATTCTGTCACCATACTCAAAGATTAGGGGGTTACTGACTGCTGTGGCATTATTTCCAGTGCAGCTGTAAATTCCTCCTGCTGCAGCATAATTCTTCAGACAGCCCAGCTCAAGTTGAAATGTTATGGTGTTATGGATGTCCTGCTCAGACGTGCCTATTATATTACCTGTCGAGGGCTTAGACTTTAACAGAGCAACTGAAAAAAAAGTAAATATCTTTAAAACAGGAGGAAATGTGTGTGTAAGGTGTGCTCTTGTGACACTGCTTCTGGAAATCAGTCACCTCCTGCACTACACGGTGCAGATAATGATGCTTTGCCTGAGAGAAAATGATCTTTCTATGAAAATAGGTAGGATATATCCTATTTTAATACTTACAAAATAGTAAGGGTTGTTTATTATCCCTTAACATCCCATGTTAAGATTATTCACTGTACCAAATGGGAGAGGAAATGTTTAACAGAACAAAGCTGGGTTTCAAGATGGAGATTGAATTTCTCCAGTTAAAGACAGGAGATGGGGTAATCTCCAGGAGTTTGTATTCATTTAAAAATTGACTTCTGTATACTTGCTTCAGACATACTTTCAGCTCTCCTGGGCAAGTAACCCAAGCCACAAATTGTTAGCAATACTGTAATTTTACAAAGTTGAGCTCTCAGAAAATACTGTGAAATTGTCAGGGTTCAAAATCTTTCTAGTTTACATGTATGTATGGGCTTAGAGACCTACAATGACCAAAAAAAAAAAAAAAAAAACAAAAAAACCCACCAAAAAACAACAAAACAACAAAACAACAAAACAACAAAACAACAAAACAACAAAACAACAAAACAACAAAACAACAAAACAAAAAATCTCTCCTTTCTTTTCCAGTTACTGTTTGGAAAACGAACACTAGGCTAGCAAATAAAATCCAGGAAAATTCTTCTGGATGCCCCTGGTGAAAATATTTGTTGTTGTTGTTGTATCTATTAAAAAAAAAATCTGGTATTAGTACGGCAATTTTTTGTAAAAATATTAAAAACTGAAAGTCCTAATATTTTTTCATGCTAGATTAGCCCTTTGTCAATAATTATTGCAATAATTAAAATCCCTATAATTCAGATAACTGCTGACATAATTCACCTTTTTTTACCAGATTCTCCACAGGGTTTTAGCCTGTCAATTTAAAAGTGGTCTTGATCTTCAGCCACAGCTAAAATTTCACTTACTTCAGAAACCCAGTCCTCCATGAAACACATCAACGAGTGAGAATGAAATAAATGAGACCTAAATAGGAGATGTGCACATGCTTCTCCAGAGAATTAGCTTTAAGATATAATCCCTTCTGTTTTGATCTTTTACAGTGGGGGTTGATCTTTCTCTTTGTTTTCTTTCTTTACTTCTGTGAATCAAACTTGAGCACCACCATGTTTGTACCTGCATCCTTTTCTTTCCTCATCACCAAAAAATAACCTGCAAACCTGTGTATCATCACATAAAGATCAAATTCAGTGACTCTTCAGGAAGTTCACCAGGGACTTTGTCTTTCTATTATTTTCACTTAAAAGATACTCTAGAATTTCAGAGGTGAACGGAGGTATACTTCCAGGAGGAAGGTTTTGTGCTAACTTTAGTTATGAGAATTAAGCTGAGGTGAACACAATTCATACTGCAAGCGTTCGGCAACCTTTGCAAAAGGAGAATAAACTACACAGAGTTATGTAGCATGTTGTACAAAGCAAAGGTGGATGGCTAACCACAAGTTCTGAGCTACCATGCCCAGTACAGCTGAGATGCCTTGAAAACTCCACAAATTAGTTGCATATACATTGTCTGGCAGGTGGTAAGAGAGAGCAAATTAAAAAAAAAAAAAAACAACAACAACAGCAAAACAACAAAAATCAACTGAACAAAACAAAAACAAAAAAAAACCCACACAACAAACCTCCCCCCCAAAAAAAACCAAAAAACAAACCAAAAAAGAACAACCCAACCAACCAAATAAAAAAAAAAAACCTCAAGCATACAAACAAAAAAAAACCCAAAAAACAAAAACAGAAAAAAAAAAATCCCACAAACTAACAAAAAAAATCCAAACCAAACTGAAAAACTAAAACCTCCCGCCCCGAAACCACAAAGCACCCTCTCCTTCAAAACTTGCACTTTGATGTTAAAAGGGAGCCAGAGCCAAGACTGTAAAGACTCCCCAGTAATATGGTATGACCAATGACATTTATGGTCAGTCAGAAGCCTTATATTCAACAATTTTCCTGGTCAACAAGGAAAAAATAGGGAAAGCAAATCCATGAAATAAGAAAAGGAAAGGCCGTTCTGTGACTTAACATTAGCAGGTAGATGCTAGAGCCAATACGTTATTCATGGATAAGGAAAAATCCTAATTAAATTGAAAATACTCTTAAGAGAATGTGTGGAAGTTATATGTTGAAACTGCCTCCCTCTCTTGCCACTTGAAAAGCACATTTTTGGTATTGAAAGCACGTATCTACTCTTCCTTCAGCTTCTGCTCTCACCTGGGGAAAGAGGGGGAGGAAAGAGGAATACTAAGTAATATGATGAAAATAGAACCTACACAGATATTTAGTCCTGATAGATATCTGAGCGGAAAGGGGAGCTAAATAGAGTGGATGGTTTACAGAGGTAAGGAATGTGTTTGCATGTTCTAGAAATCCTACACAGGACAGAACCAGAAACCTTATTTTTTTCTTTTTAAAGGTGGAAGAGCCCTCAGGGCTTCAGGCCTGAATCCCAGCAGACAAAATGAGTTCATTGCATTTGAGGAAATCTAGAGAATTAGACAGTGGAAACCCAAAAGTTTAAGCACAGGTCAGAGGCTAAAAAGATCCACCTGACATCTCCACTTAGACTTGTGTGGACTCATGACCTGGCATCCAACCAGGCCTTTAGCTAACAGCAGAGCCCTTGCCACTTCATGGAAATAAAACTTATTTAAAAGCTATGTAAAAAAAAAAAAAAAAAAAAAAAAAAGTAAATAAAAAGAGAACATAAGAATGGTGATTAGGCACAGAAACTATTTGTATATAATGTGGTAGCCTAAATTTCTTGAGACTTGAGAGGAAATTTTATTTTGTTGTTTTTTTAACAAAACAGAGAGGCTTTTAAGGTGGGGACCTAATTTTTTTTTTTTGTTCTAGACATGTGGAGGCTCAAAACTTGATTATAGAAAATTGATGGTTTTGTAACAATATTTAGAACTGGCTTTTTCCTTATAAGTAGTTTTATTGTGCCATAAGGACTCAATATAAACATCTACGTCACATATATATGTATATGTAAGGATAAATGCTTATCACTGTGGTCACAGATATCATTCTGCTCTACAACTTGGTATGAAAATTATCTATGAAATAAGACTGTGAGTGTGGCATGGGAAATATAGGATGTTTTCTCATTTATTTGCAGACCTCTAGCCCTAGATCAAGTCTGCTGTCCTGCCAGTAAAACACAACTTGATACACCTGTAATGCTCCAGAGAAATCCACCTCTGTTCCCTGAAGTATCCCCAGGTTTTATTTTGAGACTCCTGCAGGGTGGAAAGGGGCACTGAGAGCTCAGTGTTTTCATGGCATTTATGTACTGCAGATAGGATCAATAAAGCTCACAGTCATGTATTTTACTATAAAATATACAATAACTACAATATAAAAAACCCTATATATACAATACATAGGATCTATAGTCTGAAGTGAAGCAGAATCTTACATTTGGAACAGGGAGTTAATCACAAGAATGAGAATATGGAGTATCATGACAGGTAATAATACTGGGTGGATGTCCCAAATTTTAAAAGACAGAATGAAGGATGAGATCACACATCTAATTTTGGCCCTAGCCACTGTCCCTGGGCATCAGCCTGGACGGTTACATTTTATTCTCCTCACATCTCTACTAGGAATAGAGAAGGAAAAGAGCTGTGTGCATCTAGATAAAGCCCAGCGGGGCCACAGAAGGCATTTCGAGTCTCCCTGGCATCAGAATGTGCAATCCTAAACCATGGGTGAAATTCATAGAAATTTTTAAATCAATTAACATGTTAAGTTCTGAAGAGATATTGTAAACTGTCCAAAGTAATAAAATCAGCAATGCATGGCATTACTTTCCTCTATGAAGAGCTTGAATAAATAAGACATTTATAAAAATGAGCAGAAAATATGAAATGAATATCCCAAGAACCATGAAAAAAAATATAAGCTAAAAGAGAAATTTAATTTCCTCTGACTTTCTGAGAGAGAATGCAGTTGTGGATTTTATACATAATTTATAAGGGAAATTGGCCAGTTCACTCAGGTATACACCATATCAACTTTTAGGAAAGATGAAGCAAGCTGTCTTCTTTTAATTGAAATCAAATATAGTCACAGAAGAAAATTACTTCTGCCCATCGAAGAATATGGTGCTGTCACATGGCCAACAGCATTTGCAGTGTACCTGGGGCTTTCTTCTACAAAGTAAACTTCTGTCTCAGTTCTTGAGCAGCCACAAAATGGTGTGAGGATTGGCAGCTTCCCCCATCCTGGAGCCAGTGCTCCCTTACCACTCCCAGTACAAACCCTCATATTTGAGAGTAAGGCAAACCTACGTCCTACAGACTGTTTGCACCTCTAAGAACATAAGAATTGACATAATAGATCAAACTAGTGATCCATTTAGTTTAATATCCTTCCTCTGAATAAGGTGTAGGATGCTTCAGAGAAAGTTGTAAGAAACCTTTAGTGGGCAATAACGGAATGACCTGTCACAGGGAAAATTTGGTGGGCACCTCCAAAACCACTGAATGCAATTTCCTGCTGCATCAGGCACCACATCCGGAAATGCTCTTCCAAAATATATGAAACTCAGTCTTAGCTTGTTAAATAAGATACAATCTTTCACCTCTCCTGGACTCTTTGTAATTATTAGAAAACGTGACCGCCACTCCTAGGTTCCCTTATTGACTGTCCCTGGTTTTTTCTCTATGTTCCTGACATATTTTCTTTAGTGGGCTGCTCAAACTCTCAGTGATTCACTTTCCCAATCTGTAATTAAGCTTCCTTATTTCACTGAAAGAGGTTTCTGATGATTACAGAGATCCTCAATAAAAAAGAGCTTGTGCAGGTCTAAGTGCTTATTTTGACAATAAAAATAAAGGCACAAACATAGTAAACTTTAAATTAGCCTGCACAGCAGAGGGTGACAATATTCTGGTGATGGAAAAAAACACTGGTCATGCAGGTGTCACTGCTAGTGGACAAGGGAAGATTCAGCAGCTTCTCCCAAGAGGATTGCTTGGATTTTTGACCTGCAGGCTAGCAGTGCCTGTTCTTTGCCCAAATGGGAAGAGTTGTGCTCCTGGGCAGGTTGACAAGCTGGCCAAGTCATTCTGACTCTTGGACCTGGTGCTCTTGACCCATACCTGGGTGTTCAAGGATGGTTTGAATGGAGCTCTGAGAAATTTGGTCCAGAGAAAAGTGTCCCTGTCCATGGTAGGGGAATGGAACCGGATGAACGTTGAGGTCCCTTCCAAAGCCCGGGCATTCTGTGACCCTGTGATTCTGAGAAGGACCAGGCAGACCAGCAATCCCCTCTTCTGGGACATGTAGAAATGTAGACAGCAGGACACATTAACCCAAGCCTGAAGGGAGTCTGTGGTTGTCACCAGCCAGCCATGCTGAGCACAGGAATTTGCCACTGACCTTCCAAGTCTTGCCATGGACTTCTGTGGCTCTTCAGGTGCAACCTGAAATGTAAAACAGCAGGTAAATAAACACATGACTAAATCTTGAACTTCACAGCAACCTAGGGAAAAAGATCAGATAACACATTTCTACGCAAGCTAAACAAGAGCTATTCAGGAGCCTTTTTAATCCCTTTATTAAAAGGCTTAGGATTTGGCTGTTCCTTAGCTCAAGTAAAATGAGTTTTTACTATTGATGCAGTAAAATCCACCCAGTACGTCCTGAAAGAATAAATGGAAGGGCATACAAGGTTCAAGGCAAATATGTATTGTTGAATGTTGATAAACAATATTAACTTATTCCTTGTTCAGGAGATAAATATGTCATGGCGTCATTTTTTGCAATTGCTCTCTGCAGATGTAATCTGGATGGACACAGCAGCAGCATAACCACAGGTTTGTGTAAACTGAAAGATGCCAGAAGTCTTTTATTCTATTCCTAGAAACCTTCCCAAAATCAGAGTTGAATCCTACAGTCTATTTCCCAAAGCTTTGCCAATTTGACTATATAAATATAGACTTTATATAGACTATATAAATATATATAGCCAATATTTCAGTAAAAAGTTTTTCCAATAAAGTACCTAAATTTTCTCTACCACTTTGAAATATCCACTAAGGATTCAAAATTTGTGTGTTTTTGTGAGGATGGATATATTTTTGTATATATTCATAGCAGGAAGAAAATAGGTATATAAAAAAAGACAGAGATATCTAGGAAGTTTATCTTTTGAAAAAAAAAATAAATGTAGTTTTGCAGTGTTTAGAGAGTGAGAAAAACAACAGTCCTAGAGTCACACCCTAACATGGAAAATATTGAACTGTAAATATCTGGGAGACAGCTGAGGAGTGTGGGCAGAAGTGGTGAGAAAATTTTGCAGAAGAAAAATAAGGATGCATGCAGAAAGACTGGGAAATAATTAAAAGGAGCAGGCAAGGATAAATGCTAGCACAGAAGCAGAAAGGAAGATAAGTTCTTTAGCTAAAAGGGGGAAATATATCAGCACAGACAGAAAATAATTTTCAGTCAGTAAGGTAAGAGAGAGAAGCAGCAGAGTTTCAAGATGAGTTTAATGCTTGTAGGGGAATGCAGTCAGAGTAGAAACAGATTCTGAGAGAAAGCTGCTGGCTGGGCAGGGGTTTTGTTGGTTTGAGATAAGAATTAGATTAAGTGGGAGGCATCAGCATCTAGAAACAGCAGACAGATTGCAGTAGAAACCAGGGACCATTGCTCCCCTTTCTCAACACTTCAGTCACATCTAAAATCAATTATCAATATTAATAGGACTCTTTCCACTGACTTCAGAGTGCTTTTGAGCAGGCTTTGACAGAGGAGTACAGATCTGCAGTGCCATTAAAGTAACCAGAAAAAAGGATCAAGTTTTCTTACCCTAGTCCTGCCTCTCAGACCTCATTTGTAATCTGATCAATACCCCCTTTCTAAGTTCTTTTGTGTAAGGATCAATTTCTATTCTTGTTGCTGAGGATGGATAACTCTAACTAGCATTTTGTACTACCTCGTGAACAGCCAGTAGAGAGTAACTCTGGTGAAGTGACATGGTCCCAGAGAACATTGTTCTTTATCAGTTCTGTTATTTGATAAAAAGTTTATTAATGACATTCAGGTAACTCTTTCATTGAATGAAATAATTCTGCACATTATTAGGATATCACAGGGAAAAGTTCAAGGAAAGGAGTTCAAGGGAATAACTATTTTAGGTTATTATTGTTTTGTTTGCTTGCTTTTTAATAAAGGTTTTACATAGCTCTGTAAATCAGACAGCTGTGGACCTTAGAGAAAGAGTTGATATATAATCAGTGAAAGTTTTCCCCTGAGAATTGCCCTTAGCAGTTG